>CAWUFW010022333.1:0-97962 GCA_963921515.1 Calotriton arnoldi | reverse complement strand
CAAGTAACAGGTAAGTGGCAGGAACACAAAGTGCAGTGGGTGGGACGGTGGACAGCCCAAGTACAACACACACCAGGCCCCAGTCCCACAGCACAGCAAGGAGGAGCATCCCCCACACCCCACACCCACGTGTCAGCCACCGCAGTGCACAACGACAGCCGAAAGGCAGACATCACGGTCCACAGCAATCGGTGTCAGTGGGTGTACAGCCACCCCCACGACCCACTACACCCCCCACCCCCACAGACCTGCAACATGGAGCACCCCCGCTAAGAGCCATGTGGCATCCAGTACAGTGCACGCACGAACAACTTGCAGGTGGGAAACTGGACAGGGCTGGATTACTGGAGGCATGAGGACCATAACACCACCAACACATGGGACATGTCACGTAGCACACGAACACGCAGCACCGCCCACCGTCACGAACAAGTGAACAATGTGCACACGGACATGAACAGCAGACTCACACCCCACATGACCCATCACAGACATAGCAACACCCAAGGAGCCACGTCTGCATGCACAAGCCACACTGAATATAGTCCCACACGGCAGCCACTGTGCAACTCATCACACACAACCGAAACACCATTGAAGTCCTGTCCATGTAGCCCCTACTGCCTGTCAACCACACACCCCACAACTACGCCTATGTAAGACAAACAACACTAGACGCAACAGAGCGGAACAACAGAAATGCACACGAACACCACTGAACCCATCAAACACACAGACACACCATGCACATACAACATACCATCCATCCCATCCGTCAGCCCCAGTCTCATGAAAGGCATGTCATCCGCACAGCTGCCACACATACAGCAGTCACGCTAAGACACATGCCCATGACCAACCATGTGCCAGAAGTCAATTAAGCGCACGACACACTGTGAGCAACAACACACAACATGGGCCACACCCCCGAGCACTGCAGTGATGCACATGGCACAGGGCAGCACGCACACCAAGGAGATGGGACAACTGCAATACGTTGGCTGGCACACAACTATCACTCACTCATAACGATGCGTCCAATGCCATGTCCAGTAACCACAACAGACAGCAAATATGCAGGGCATGTCAGGCATGCACACACCTCAGACCATGCACTGTCATGCTGCCACAACACATGTCACGTTCGGCACCCATGGCTCACAGCATGTACCCCAAAAGCATATACCCTCCCAAATGCGAATCTGGGGCATGGCCCCCATGTTGCCATATGCGTTCCTAAGCGTTCCATTTGAACCCCAAAAGCATATTCCATCCCAAATGCGAATCTGGGGCATGGCCCCCATGTTGCCATATGCGTTCCTAAGCGTTCCATTTGAACCCCAAAAGCATATTCCCTCCCAAATGCGAATCTGGGGCATGGCCCCCATGTTGCCATATGCGTTCCTAAGCGTTCCATTTGAACCCCAAAAGCAAAGTACAAACCAGACCCAGGATGGGCCAGGAGCCCGCATACACCAGAGTCACAATGAGTAGGGGCAAAGCAACACACCCATCGGCATGGCCAATCCGTCCCATGCCACATGTGCACAGCACACAGTCCCATTGCCTAGCACACACACCTACAGATGCCACAGCCACACACTCGCCTCCGGGAAACCCATGTACGAGATTGCACGAACTGCCAATGTCAGACGACTAATACATACTTCGCCAGGTGCAACACAATAACAAATCTCATTCTCTCCACAGGTGACGAACTGCTGGACGCTGGGGATGGAGACAGCAGCCAGCACAGCCAGCCTACAAGCCCCCAACGAGGACTCACGGATCTGGAGGATCTGTCCACCTCTTCGGACACGGACCACCAAGCTGGCCCATCTGGCGTGGCAGGGCCCAGCCGCTCCCCAGGACCCCTCCTACCCACCAACCCATCATCCAGGGATGCTGAACAGTCCCAGTCCCCTGCTGCCACTGTCGTTGCGGCCACACCCACGGTCATTGCGGCCACTACCACTGCCGCAACCGCCACCATCGCCGCACCGACCACCACCGCCTCCACCACCACCACGTCTTCGCTGGCACCAGCCCCAGCGCAGGTGGTGGCCCGGCCGACTGGATCCACCCTGGGAGCCACAGCGAGGACCGTGGTGAGCAATGTGGCTAGTGGGCAGGCCGGTGGCAGCAGGACTGGTAGGAGGAGCAGGGTCAGGGAAACGCCAGCCTCCCCTGGGAGCCATGCCCTGCCTCAAATGGCCAGAGTCCTTGGGGCCTATGAAGAGGCCCAAGGACAATGGGCCAGGTCTGCTACTGACACGCGGGAGGTGCTGGGGGTGCTGAGGTCCATGGACGCCCATATGGGCCAATTCGTGTCCCGTATGGACCAACTCGTGGACCTCATGGGCCAGCTGGTGGTGGCGGTGGGGTCACAGGCAAGGCCAGCAACACCACCTCCGCCACCACCTGCTAGGGCGCAGGCTCGGGCAGCAGTGTCCACTTCCCCTGCGTCCACAGCCAGTGAGCACACCTCACCCACCACCAGCAGGTCGCCACCACACACCCCCTCCCAAACGTGGAAGGGGCCGTCCGAAGAGGAAACAGATCTCCCGGGAGGACTTCGCACGCTCCAGTCGCAAGTGAGGCAGCCAGCCAGCCTTCCGCCAGCCTTCCTTGACCAGCCACTGCATTGACTTGCTCTACGATCCCACTCCACACAGCCATCTGGATGGCATGTGTGTGTTGGACTATGGACATAGAACCAGTGGGTACACCCTGATCATCACGCAGCCATGACCGACAGCTCATTGTCACTGCACGCACCACTTTTGTCATCACCTTACACACAATCACATGTCACAGTTTGTAATAAATGCACCTTTTTCACTAACTGCTGTTTGTGCCCTGTGTCTTTATTGTACGGAATACAACGGCCACCTTGGGCGGAAAGGCACCTGATGCGTGGCATGGAAATGGAATCCGGAGGGCCTGTAGGGACCTAGGGGTGGGAGACAGAACAGGAGCACATTCAATGAGTGTGTCACACACCCATCACACAGTACATGTCAACAACTACAAGCAATGTACACACATCGCACAGAGCAATAGGGCACAATGCCACAGTCACCAACAGTGGCATACTACCCTGGCCATGGAGCGTTGACACACTGCACGCAGTGAACATACGGCCACCCTGACACAGCACACACACACCTGCATAGATACAGACACATCATCCGTCGTACATGGACACTCACCGTCAAGTGAAGTAGCGGGCGATGAGCTGCTGGCGCACATTCCCAGCTTCCTCCTCTCCGCTGTCCACCTCACTCGAGCTGTCCTGGTCTGCGGGCTGGGGCCCTGGTTGATCTCCGTCATCCACAATGAGGGGGATCTGCTTCCGAATGGCCAGATTGTGCAGCATGCAGCACGCCACCACTATCTGGCACACCTTCTGTGGGGAGTACGCCAGTGCACCCCCGGTGCGGTCCAGGCACCTGAACCTGGACTTGAGGAGGCCAAAGGTACGCTCGACCACACGTCTGGTCCTCCCATGTGCCTCATTGTATCGATCGTCTGCTGGGGTGCGAGGATTCCTCAATGGACTGAGCAGCCATGCCCCATTCGGATACGCAGAGTCACCTGGGTGTGAGGGACACAGAGAACCGTTGCTATTCCAACTGGACAGGGGACAGCATCGCACAACCAGCACGCTACACCACTCCACATACTCACCGACAATACAGCCACGATCCTGTTGCAGATTGGCCATCAGTCGTGGCAAGATGCTGTTGCGCATTATGTGTGCGTCATGGGCCGAGCCTGGAAACTTTGCACACACGTGGGTGATCACCATGTCCGCAAGGCACACCACTTGCACATTCAGGGAGTGCGTGTGCTTCCTGTTGCGGTACAGGTGCTCAGTGGCCTGTGGTGGAACAAGGCCAACATGAGTGCAGTCAATGGCTCCCACGACGTGTGGGATTCTGCCAAGGGCATAGAATGCACCCTTCACTGCCGCCAATTCACGAGCCCTGGGGAATCTGATGTACCTGTTCCGGTACAGCATCATGGCTGCCAGTACATCCCTCAGCACCTTGCTGAACATGGGCTGGGACATCCCTCCTCCACTGCCCACTGTGTGCTGGAATGACCCAGTGGCGAAGAAATGCATGGCGGCCATCACCTTAGCCGTGGGGGTGACAGCAGTCGGATACACCCTGCGGGGACGGAGATGGGGCTCTAACATGGCACACAGTCGATGCAGAGTTGGCCTGTCCAGCCGAAACTTCCTGATTACCTCTGTATCGTCCATGTCCGCCAGCAATTGGTATGGGCGGTCAATGTTCGGTCTCCGCCTGGGTTAAATGGCAGAGGACACATGTCAAAGCAACACGGCACATAGCAATTTCGCATACACATCACTGACATGACTGAGCAAGCACATGGGCCACAGCCCAGCTGTCAAGCTGGGACGGCACGGCCACAATACACTTACACAGGTCTCCCAACAATGGCAATGGCAAGTGAGACATACCACTGCCATGTGCATGCACATGGGGATCTAGGCCCCAATGACTTGCGGGGCGTGCTGATGGGGACTGACTGCATATTCGTCAAGCGGCAACGCCACGGCAACATGAGTGTCTGCTGAGCATGGTACTGCTTCCGAGGCTGGATGAGTATGGCACACGACGACGACGATGTGGGCACGGGCTGAGCGGCCAATACAAGTGGGACCTGTGGCACGAGGGGATATGAGACAGTAGTAGGTGTCAGCACTGCACCCTATGTACAGCACTGTACGGATCACAGCTCCCGAAACATTGACTGGTGTCCACATTGACAGCCCCATGCCAAGACGGCTGTGTGCTTGCAGTCACACGTCACAGGTGAGAGGTTACATTGCACGTGCCAGGTGGCAGTCGTACATAGTGGGAGCTGGCATGTGTGTGCATGTGTCTCCTGTTCAGGATCCACCAGATGGGCGCTGACTCTGTACTGACCATTGGACACAGCATGTTCCGTGGAAGGCTTGTGTGTGTGGGATGGTGGCACTGGATGTGCCTCCGTTGGGTGGGGGCCATGCACAGGGCGGGTACGTCGATGATTGCGCATTGTTGGTCACGGTGGGTGCACCAGCTAAGATGTGTTGCCCTGTGTTCAATTCCTATGTCCGCATGATGATGGACTGTGGATGTGGGCAGACTACACATTGGTCGATGTGCTGTCCATATGCATGTGCCTTCACACCAGGCACAGCTGCCCCTGCACATGTGACCCCTGCTGGACTCGCTGCTGGGTCTGTGGAGCTGATGCACCTTCTGCGCGTGGGGCGGACAGCTCTCCTCACTTCCCTCATTGCGCATGTCATGTCTTTGCCGCAGGTGACATGGATCATGGAGGGCCCACATGTACGCGTGGGTAGGCTACACATGATTGTTCACTGGTCGCCACCCCCAGTCAGTGTTTCGAATGGGAAGGTTGTCGTGCTGGTGGTATGTTCGATGTGGCGGATGGGCGGGCCTAGGTGCGGGCTTACATTCCGGACATGGGGGGTAGTTGGATTGGCGACTAGTTGCAGTACACACGGGACACGTCTCTTCCTTTCCACATCTGGGTCATCCCTTGTACTAACTGACAGTGATACAGTCATCTTCGCCCCAGCCCTCATGTCCTCCCCTCGCCCCCCAATATGCATGCTCACCTGCGAGGCTAGCGCTTGCACAGGCAGCCCCAAGCTCGCACCAGAGAGGGCAAGGAGTGCATGTGTGGGTCCAGTTGCACGAGTGGGCTGTCTCAGGGTATGATGTGTGGCGGGACGCCGTCCACCTGCGTGGTGCCCCAAATGGAGACCCGGCCTGCATGGACTATGCATCACAGTCTTCGCCTTCCGGATCCGCCACCTGCGACACCCAGTGGCTGTGGCTGCCCTTGCGGCCATGCCGCGTCCGTCTGTGGCTGATGGCCCACACATTCACTCTTTGGCCTCTCTGGGGAGGGCTCAGGGGTGGTGGCGCACGCGCTTGCACTTAGTCGCAATGGCATGTGGCGTGGTTGGTATGATGGGCAATGGATGGGATGGTGCGAGCCACCTCCCGTGACGTCAGTGCTGCTCGTGCTGTGGTGCGTCCCCCTACACTTCCATTTGACTTTTTGCCATGCTGGACGTTGAGGTTCTATTGCCTGCGTGATATGACCAGGAGGAGCGCGAGGAGACCTCTCACACACCATGCTCCACTGCCATCCCGTGCCCTGTATCGCCTGTGTGGATTGACTATGTTGGGGTTACACCTGGTCGACTGGGGCTGTGTGTGCCTTGTCAAGGGGCATGGCGGGCGCACAACAGGATCCAGCTTGTCCACAGAGGGTGGGCTGAGGTGCGCCTGGTACCGCTTTGTACGTGTGCCCGGCTGCTGTGCACACACGTGTTCACTCCCCCCGACAGGTGTCCTCTCACAATGCCCAGGGAAGCGGTGGTGTACTGTTCATGACCCCTCCCAACACGGCGTGCTCCAACTTGGCATGTGCGCATCTACCCGTCGCACCCACCCACCTGAGCACTGCGTCCATACGACTTCACACGACACATGTGTGTCTTCCACAGTAGTGCTACTCATTTGCGTTGACATCCAATACCAGTGGACTACATGGTCATGTCACGACTGCCGTGTACTTCACATACTCTCATCCTCTCTCATTCGTACTTGTGAAATGAGTCAGCGGAGACAGTTCTGGTTTCAAACATTATATTGAGTCTTCTGTCCTCTGTGATGCAGTATAGTGGACACTACTGGCAGCGGGATACATGTTGAGGATATACTGAGCATGATTACAAATGGGATAGGGTGTGGGGTTACATCTGCTTGGCCAAGGCTGTGCTAATGTACATTTACGTATGGCTGCGGAGCTGCGGACTTTGACACAGACGGTATACATGTAGCCTACCAGACCGCTCGGCATCATGGGCACAGTCCATCTCAGTTCCATGTGACAGGTTTGCTGCGGTTGTTCCTCATGCACGCGTGCATGTGAGATGACATCAGGGCATGTGCTTGCGTGCATGCAGCGGCGTGCCACTTGTTGTTGCACTGTGGTGGTTACTGGACATGTCACAGTCACTGGGGTCGTGTTGTTGTTGTATGCACTTGTCGTCCATGCAAAGGTCCTGGTATGGGATTCCCGGGGCGGGGGTGGGAGGGGTGCAGCACCCACAGACTCCAGGCGACCTATTCATGTCCACTGAGCGGTGTGTGTGTCCATGGGCGCTGGATCCATGTCGTGTCCTGGTTGTTCGTGCAGTTCCGTCCATGTGGGTGCGATGCACAGAGCCCATGCCACTGCCTCCCACGATGCATGCGGTGTTCCTGGATGTGATGGGGAACAGTGTGCATGTCCCGGTCATATCCGATGTCATGGCGATGTCGTTGATGGTGTGGTTACAGTTGCCGGTCGTTTGGTATGGCTGTTGTGGTGGTGACTGGCCAGTCCGTGCGGAAGCTGAGCATGGGTGCGGGGTTGGACTTCATAGGTCACTCGGGGAACCTGCGTTGTGGTCCGACGTATTTACAGGTTGACAGGTATGCGATGCCGTCCAGCAGGGCTTCCATGTCATTGGTGGTGTACATGTTTGCCAGCCAATGAAGCGGATGGTGGCTGTCAAGGTGTTGTTCGTAGGTTGTCCCTTGGAGGACCATGATGGGGCATGCTGGGTGACATTCGATGTAGCTGTTCTCGATGATCCGTCGTGTGGAGGCACAGTGGTTCCATTTCAGTGCGCGTGCGATGTTGGCCACATACGCCATGCCCCCATAGGCAGAGCAGGCCCTGTCGTGTGCGTCCAGAGGGAGGAGTAGTGGTAGCAGGTCCGCCTTCAGACATGCCGGGTTGGAGAGGCATATCTCGACGGGATGCTGGTAGGGACACCTCCGACAGTAGAAGACGGGCATGACGCAGCTGAACAATGTGATGCGGTAAGTCAGTCGGTAACTTACGTTCAGCAGGGACAGGAGATCGCATCCCAATGTATGTATCGTGCTGGTTTGGTACAGCTTGAGCTCTTCGGCGTAGTTGGGTAGGTGTGTTGCGGTTGCCATTTCGCAGCGGTTCGTAGAGGTGGCGTGCTCCGGCTGTGTGTGCAGTCTGCAATGTGCACGCTCCGGGGTTGCTGTGAGCTCTGTGTAGTCGTGGGGAGACAGGACTTGTGTTCTGTTGGCTTGTTTGGAGGACACGGGCCCTCTTCCCACATGCTTCTCAGACAGTTCAAGGTCGGTGCTGTGTGACTCCTTCCAATTAACTTGCATGTGGCCGACATGGGGGAGTGTTTTCTTCTTTCTTCCCCGTCCGTTGTGTGCTTCTGTGATATGCGCTATCTGCCGTGTGGTCGGTCTCCTCGGCATGCCTGTGTTGGTCTATTCTTGGACAATGGCTGTATTCACCGGCTTCTGTCGTAGGGCTGTGGTTTCGGTGTTGGAATGGAAGGTCATTCAGTGCTGTCTGCTCTCCCTTGTGTGGGCGGCAGGCTGCCTTTCCGCTCTGTGTTGGGCCTTGTGTGTGGATGTAATTCTTGGGCCACCTGTTGTCGGTCCCCGGGCTCTTTGGTGTTCCGTTTCATGTGTCTTGTTCATATGTGCAGGGTGGTATGGGTTTTTCAGTGTGGTACTGGCGTTCCTCTTCCCGAAGGGGCCCTGCTTCTCCTAGTTGGTGTTGCCGCCGCTGTGTGCTTCGCCATGTTTGTTACACTGGGGTGTGTCCTGCTGTTGCGTGACTTAACTGACATGTGTGCGTCGGTTGTGTGGCGTTGGGTGTTGTCCGTGAATTGGGCGTTGGGGACATGTCTGTGGCCGGCCTGTCACGTGTCATGTGCGTTCGGGGTGGGGCTGGTGTGTGTGCTGCTTGGTTGTGTCCCTGTGTCTGTGTGCGACGCATGCATGGCGCTGCGGTTGGCCTCTGCGTTGTGCGCATGTGTGGCGGCGTCATCGGCGCTTTGGGGCCGTGACGGGGTGGTTGGTTCCTAGTCCCAGGTGGTGTGTACACATGTGTTCCGCGATGTTAGGATTTGGCCTGTGTGTCATATGTGGATGCAATGGTGGATGTGTAGTGTGCACGCGCTGGTGGGGGTTGTCCGCTTTATCCGCCCTTGCACTGTGTGCGCTGTTTGCGTGCACTTGTTGTGTGTGTGCCTACCTGCGTCTCCGCGGTACGTTGCGTCCTTGGTGGTGCATCAGCAGAAGCATGGGAAGGGCCTGCAGTGCTGGATTCATGCCCGGGGTGCCGCTTCTTCGTTGTCCGTGCTCTGCGTCCGTGTTTCCGCCTCTCTTTCACGTGCGGTGTCTCTTTGCCGTGGGAGCCGTTTGTTTGCGGCATCGTAATTTATGCGCCGGGCGGGACGTGTTTCGTCGGACGGTGTGTGTCAGTTGGGCTGCGCCGCTACGTGTGCGGGCGCACTTTGATGGCGGACGGTGTTGCTGGCTTGCCGGCGGTGTTTGGCCTGCTTTTCGCATCGTAATTGGGCGGGCGTGTGGACTGCTGCGTGCCGGCGGTAACTGGTGGTTTTTGCATCCGCCAGCACGGCGGTTGTGCTTCCGCCCGCCATCGTAATGGGCCCCATATATAATTAAATAAAACATTAATTAAACATGTACATATAATATATAATATATATACTTACTTAATAATAAGTTTCAATAATTATTTTAATAAATTATAAATTATTAAAAAATATTATAAATTACAAATACATCTATACACATAAAACAATAACATAAATAAAAATTAAATAATTATGTATAACAAATTAAAAAAATTAAATTTACTTTTAATATTTTTAAAATTAATTATATACTATATTAACTAAAATAATACGAAAAATATTAAATAGCGTAGGGAATAAAACTACTATTACAACTCCCAAAAAAACAACACTAAGAAAAATGTTGGATAGCGTAGGGGTAAAAATTACTATTCCCACTCCAGCGAGTGTAACAGTAGGGAAAGTGTTGGATAGCGTAGGGGTAAAAATTACTATTCTAACTCCAGTGAGTGCAACAGTAGGGAAAGTGTTGGATAGCGTAAGGGTAAAAATTACTATTCTAACTCCAGTGAGTGCAACAGTAGGGAAAGTGTTGGATAGCGTAAGGGTAAAAATTACTATTCCCACTCCAGAGAGTGCAACAGTAGGGAAAGTGTTGGATAGCGTAGGGGTAAAATTACTATTCCCACTCCAGGGAGTGCAACAGTAGGGAAAGTGTTGGATAGCGTAGGGGTAAAAATTACTATTCCCACTCCAGAGAGTGCAACAGTAGGGAAAGTGTTGGATAGCGTAGGGGTAGAAATTACTATTCCCACTCCAGGGAGTGCAACAGTAGGGAAAGTGTTGGATAGCGTAGGGGTAAAATTACTATTCCCACTCCAGGGAGTGCAACAGTAGGGAAAGTGTTGGATAGCATAGGGGTAAAAATTACTATTCCCACTCCAGAGAGTGCAACAGTAGGGAAAGTGTTGGCTAGCGTAGGGGTAAAAATTACTATTCCCACTCCAGGGATTGCAACAGTAGGGAAAGTGTTGGATAGCGTAGGGATAAAAATTACTATTCCAACTCCAGAGAGTGCAACAGTAGGGAAAGTGTTGGATAGCGTAGGGGTAGAAATTACTATTCCCACTGCAGGGAGTGCAACAGTAGGGAAAGTGTTGGATAGCGTAGGGGTAAAAATTACTATTCCCACTCCAGAGAGTGCAACAGTAGGGAAAATGTTGGATAGCGTAGAAGTGACAAATAACATACTTATAAATAAATTATAATTTTTTAAATAATTAATGAATTATTAAATAACTCTAAACTATTTACCAATACCAATACATATTTATTAAAAACATAATTACCAATATAAAATTTATTAACAATAAATTAATAATAAATACCAATAAATAATAATTAATCAATATTAATTACTAAATATGAAATATTGAACAATAAAATATTTTTAATAACAAAAAACATATAACTTATTAAAACTTAATTACCAATTAACTAATATTGAACAATTAAATGCTTTTTTATACCAATAATAATAATAATTAAACATTAATTATCAACTAATAAATAATTCTTAATATATTAATTACATTTATCAATAAATAATATTTAATAATATTTAATTACCAATTAATGATAAAACAACAATAAATTAATTTTTAGAACCAAAAATTTGTAATTTAAAAAAATTACCTATTAATAATTAATATCCAATAAATTAATTATCAATACCCAAAAAATAATTTAATAATTACTTAATTAGATTTCAATTACTTCCAAAAGTATTCCCCTATAAACGCACAACACACTTAATCAATTAATAAAAATTAATAACTAATTAATAATAATTAATTACCAATTAATAATTGATTACCAATTATCAATTAATTAACAATAATATAATTATCAATACCAATTAATTAAAATAAATTATAAATTAATTGCATTTAAATTACATGATGATTAATTAATCAATTAATAAAAATTAATCACCAATTAATTAAAATTAATTACCAATTATTGATTAATTAACAATTATATAATTATCAATAACAATTAATTAAAATAAATTGTAACTTAATTATATTTCAATTACATGATAATCAATTAATCAATTAATAAAAATTAATAACCAATTAATAACAATTAATTACCAATTATTAATTAATTAACAATAATATAATTATCAATACCAATTAATTAAAATAAATTATAACTTAATTACAATTAAATTACTTCCCACCCTATTCCCCTATAAACCCACAACCCGCTACAGAACTTAAACGCAAAAAATAATTAAAATTAATTTATAATTCCTAAAAATTAATAATTAATTTAGTATAATTAAATTACTTCCCACCCTATTCCCCTATAAACCCACAACCCGCTACAGTACAAAAAAAAAAAAATTACTTAAAAAATAAATTTATTAACATATAAAAATTGTATACATATATTTTTAAACAATTAAAACACGTAACAAAAACACATATAACACATACATATTAAAAACATAACAAAATACATAACAATAATACAAATATCGATATTAGTAACATCGATATTAGTAACATCGATATATTTGATTTCGATATTACTAACTTCGATATTATTGATATTAAGTAATTCGATATTACTTACCTTAGGGTCGATATTCTGTCCATCGATATTCTGTCCCTTCGATATTTAAACTTCGATATTATGGTATTTCGAAATTTTATTTTCGATATTTTGACTGCCCACCCTTGAGGGCCATGTGCGGCACCAAGCAGAAACAGGCAAGGTGGCGGAAATGAATGCTAGTACCTCCTTCTGATCTCAATCCCATCCACGTCCTCGTCCCCGGATGTGTGCTCTGCCCCACCTGTGGGTGTTCCAGTACCAGCTGCGGTACTGTGTGCCACTGACACATCAGGGGCCGGAGGAGGATTGTCGGACGCACTGTGTGGCAGTGACGCATCAGGTGCCGGAGTGGATACGCCTACCGCACTGGGAGGCACTGACACACCAGGGGGCGGAGATGTGGATGGTGTGGGGGCAGCAGCATTCATCATCGCCACGCCTTGTGGCAGCAATGCCATGATGAAGACATGCAGGGCCTGGTAGATCCCAGCTACATTTCGCTGATGTGCAGCGGTGGCTGCCATCCTTTCCGCCTCCATCCGCACCATGTCCTCCATGAGCCTCCGCATGTGTGCCAGCTCATGGCTGGCATCGCTGGGGCCACTCTGAGCGGACAGGTATTCCTCCCTCCGCGTCATCACTCCAGCGATGTCAGTCAGGGCTCGTTGGAGACCATGGGGCGGACGTAGGCACCCAAGGATGGCGTCCAGTTTGGTAGCCATGAGGTCGAACCCCACCCGCATCTGCTCGGCCGTCTCCCTCTGGCCCTCCAGCACACGGCGTTGGAAGGCCATTTGTTGTTCCTGGGGGTCTTGGGAGAGTGCCGGGGCTGTGGGTGCCTCCTGCTGGGTGGTTTGGATGGTGGGTGAGGTCTCATCGATGTAGCTGGGCTGCCCTGATCCTGGAGGTGGCTGGCGGATGAGGTCAATGATGTCTTGGATGGTTTGGGTGTGGATGCTGGTGTTGTCCTCCTCGTCATCAGTGAAGAGTGGCTGGGACTGCTCTGCAGGAGGTGTTGACGATGCCCCTGCTATGTGAAGGGGAGATGGTGTATTACAATGTGTCCACATGTATGTAGCCGCATGGTACAGGTTGACATTCTGACAGCATGGCATTGTACATTGTGACAGTCTGTGGGTCTGGGCGAGGACCCAGGGTCATTGTGGGTGTGCACTGTGCCCTGCTTGCTTGTGCATGTGTGCCATTGTGGCCATCTCCCCCGTCCCCCAGTACCTGGTGGTCACTCACCCTGTTGCGGTTGTGTTGTGTCCTGTCGAGCAGTGTCCGGTCCCCCGACTCCGGCCACAGTATCCATACTGATGACTGTCGACACCAGCTCCTCCATGTCATCCAGCTCCAGCGCTGGGTCCCCAGCTCCGGTCTGCGTTGCTGCCTTCTGGTTGGCGCTGAGTTTCTCCTTGGTCTGCTGCTTGATGTCATTCCATCGCCTATTGACCTTGTCCATTGTCCGCTTGTGCTCTCCGACGGCATTCACCTTGTCGACGATGTCCCGCCATATTCCATTTTTGGTGCCCAATGACACGTTGGAGGTGACGAAGAGTTGTTGATGGTGTTCCATCACCTCAGTGACTATGATCCTGTTCGCCTGCGGACTGAACTTGGTCTTCCTCGTCTTCTTGTCCTTGCCCTTTCCCGTCCCGAGGTCCCAGGCTGGTCGTCCGGGGTGCTTGTGGGGTTGCGCTCGTCCTCTGCGCCTGCTCCGGCTGCCTTCATGGTGCTTGGGTGTTGGTCAGTTTGTGTGTGGGTGTTTTTTCTACTTTTATGGTGATTTTTGACGCCTGCCAGGTGTGTGTTGCAGGCCTGGCGCTGCTTGTCGCTGGTTTCCTCATCGCGCTTTGGCCCATCGCGTGTTTTTTGGTGTTGTGGTTTGTGTTTTTATCTCCATCGTGGTGGTTGTATCGCGGACATTGTCCGCGGTTTCGGCAGACTATCGCTTTCTACCGCCTTGTTGTGAATTCCACGTTGACACTGGGTTATTTTCCCGAGATAGGCTGCGATATGGAAAGTTGCGTTACGCTACTCTTGCGGTAGTTATCGCACGTTCTTGTGAATATACCCCCACAGTCTCTTAGAAACAAATCAAAATTTTCAAAAACCCCAACCTTCCCATTAAAATCTTGTTTTTTATATCTTTTATCTGTGTATTAAAGACAATATTGCAGAATGTATATATATGTTTAGTTTGCATTTATTGCCGTAGTTTTATGTATTGTTTTGAAGTTCAAATCGAAGAAATTGCTTAGCCGGGCGTCACCCGTGTCTAGTAGTCAAATGCTGGGGGTTCCCAGAAGTCAATAATTTAAGAACCTCGGACCTATCCATTTGTTTAATCTTATCTGTCTGCAATTCTTCAAACAATATTTTGGCCTGTAAGGGGCTAATATTAGGGAGTTACGCCAGTCCTCTGATAAAAGGTGTAAGTGCATTTCTGTACTGCAGGTATTGAAAGAACGGACTGCAATGAATCTCAGACTCAGACTACAGTTCCTAAATTATTTCATCAAGCTGGCAATCCCTGACATAATGTCATCTAGCTGTGAGATCCCTATGAGATCGCTGCA
Source organism: Calotriton arnoldi (assembly GCA_963921515.1). Classification (NCBI taxonomy): domain Eukaryota; kingdom Metazoa; phylum Chordata; class Amphibia; order Caudata; family Salamandridae; genus Calotriton; species Calotriton arnoldi. The sequence goes on along the minus strand of CAWUFW010022333.1, from coordinate 83,268 downwards.
ACTAGGACGCTTGGGAAAACCACCTCCCCACCCACAGCAGGGTCTCCCTGGTAAGCTTTTCCTTCCACCCAAGAGCTTTTTAGAGTTGTGCCAGGCCTGAATCACCACCCCTGTGGCCAGTGGGAAAGAGATGTGTGTAATACCCACTACAGTAGATGTAGTTGCAGCCCAAGCCTCACCTACTTTTCGTTACTTAAGGTAGTGTTCCTCTCTCTGTCACACCACCATTCATTTAGGATCACTAGGAAGGATGCCTATAATAATAAGACATAATGTCAGCCGCCACTATTTCCCCTTCATATGTCGTTTGATGCATTTATATAAGGGAAACAGCATTTACAACGTGGGCGGAACCACGCGTTCCGTTACCCTGCAAGCATTACCACGTTTGCCTTTATCATGCATATGCCTTAACCATGCATATGCGTGGTAAAGGCAGTCAGTACTCTGGGGGGGTCAGGGTGTTTTTTAGGGCTGGGGCCAGTTTTAGGGCTCAGGGCGGGGGGCTGGGGTCGGGGTAATTTTAAGGGCTGGGGGGTCTAGGGCTCAGGGCAGGAGGGAAGGGGCACTTTATAAGGATGGGGGTTGATTTTAGGGCTCAGGGCTGGGGTTGGAGTAGTTTTTAGGGTTGGGTCCTGGGAGTTAGGGCTCAGGGTGGGGGGACGGGGTAGTTTTAGGGGTGGGATGGTTTGCAGGACTAGGGGCCGAGTTTTCGGGCTCAGAGCGGGAGGGCTGAGGTGTGATCTTTCCTACCCACATGCCTTTATCAATCATGCCTTTGCAATGAATTTCATTGTCATCTGCCAAGCAGCCTGAAGGACTGTGTGAGGAGGGGAAGCTCTGCAAGACTTCTTCCTGTGACCAGGACTAGGGGCCAAGGCCTGCTAGTCTTCCTGCTGAGTGAGGGGACATCACCCAGGTAAACCAAGACTGCCTGCCCTGGAGCCTGGAGCACCAGCGCCTGCCTGCTTTCCAAGCCCAGTGTGCTCTGTAAGAAGTGTCTTGTGGATTGTTACCTGCCTTGTTATGTTGGCCTAGGCCTGGCTGCCATGCTGCTTTTCTTTGCGCACGTTACACTGAGCCGGGCCTTCCTCGCCCTTTGCTCGTGCCAAGTTCTTTTGCACTGTCTGCATTTTCTGTTGTTCACCTTTTTGGGCTCAGTCTGCACAAACATGTACAAGGTCGCATAACAATGTATTCTGGTTCTTCCTGATATGGCCAGTCTCGCGCACCCAGACATAACATTATGTGCAATTGCCATGAAGAATTTGATATGCTTTTAATACTGTGGTTTACTAGCGCTTAAACACACTTGGAGAAATCCCTTTCAGTGAGAAGAGCTATGATGTCCTGCTGATGTAATTCTGCATCTAGAGACTGAGGTATGGGGGTTCGCTAGCAAAAGCCCAGAGGTCTTCTATTTTATAATAAACTATCTTACTGCAAGGGAGGGTGGTAATGTTATTTATACGTTTATCCACTGAGCTCTGAGATGCTTTCCCCGTTTGTATTCTATGGAATTGTAACCATGCTGCTTATATTAGTAATATGCATTATGCTATTAGTACTGACACGTGTACTGTACATTAGAGCACGTAAGTTGGAATAAACATTTTAACCTATCCAGTGTCTCTTCCTACGCACCTTGTGGACAAGTACGAGTGAGTGGCGAAAGAGTGTTCTTGCTTCAGTGAGTCCTGAGATAAAGATACCGTGTTCTGGGTTGTCCAAACATTAGTACTTGGGTGCTAATGGGATGCTAAGCTAGTTGGGTTGGGGTTTTTGGGTGCTACGGTATATGGTGGCAAACCACTGTATTCCGGGGTCCCATTTTCCTGTGCATGGCTCTGTGTATGTGCAGAAACCTTATGACATGGCGCCCAACGTGGGGCTGCTTATCTGTGAGACGCTTGAGTAGTGCTTGTGCTTGTCCACAAACCCCTCGCGTACGCTTCCGGAGGCGTATGTGACGGTGATACCTCCTATATTGAATGTTTTATAGGTTCTTTCAAGCTTGATATTATTAAAAAAGGTTAGTTAACAGACCCATTTTTGTGCTCCCTGTTAGGTTGTCGAATATAATTGTTTAGTCATGGCTGGTGTGGCGATAGCTGCACATAGTCGAGGAGCACTCCGAGACCACTTAGCTGTGTATGGAGTGCCCGATACTGGGGTCGAGTTGGTCTTTGTGGTTCAAGCCGATGCGGCTTATCACTTTGAAGTGTTTTACACTTGGATCACTTTTGAAGCGGTGGATGCAGGTGATAAGCTGTTTCATGAATATAAGCCCACCGCTGTTCCTGCTGCCTATCGACCCTATACTGTTCTTGAAGTGCCTCTCACGGCTTGGCAGCACCGTGTTTGGTTCAATGGCGCCCTACCACAACCAACTACCGCAGTTCGTTTAGGCCCCTTATCAATTCAGGGGGCCACTTGGCCTGTATTGGCCGGGTATACCCCACATCCGAATTATCTGGCATTACCGCTTGCGGAACTGCGCACTATGCATACCGAATTGGTACGAGTGCATCGAGCCCTAGTGACATACGTTACAGGTAGTCTACATGGAGCTGCTCCTGTAGTCGCAGGCCAACCAGCTATAGCCGCTGGAGTGACCATAAGTCCTGTCATGGTAAATTCTGTGATGGGCAAACGTCCACAAAATAAGGACGACTATCCTTACTGGCTTGCAGAAAAGTTCGATCAGATAGAAGCAGTGTTTCCCCATACATCCCCAGTGGATAAACATCGCATCCTTACGATAAGTTTGCCAAAAGACATAATCCCCGATTTGACATCATGTGAAAACTGGGGTAAGGTATTCGCAGCAGTTTATTCAAAATGTTTTGGAACTCCTTCCATGACGGTTCTACCCTCTGTAATTAAAAAGTACAGGATGAACATGGCCCTGAAGCGGCTGTGGAATTAGGGATGAGACTAGTGGGAGTGTTTGATGTAGTAGCTGAGCTGATCCTTGGAAATGTCAAGGGCGATGCTATGAACTTTCAAGTAGCGAATGCTTTGGCTTTGGTCCCAGAGTTGGACAGGCCTCGCGAATTACCGAAAATAATAGCCCGGGCTTATAAAACAATTGGAAGAAATAGCCTAGGCAACAAGCCTTTTGTAAAAATGCAAACTCAATCGCAAACACAAGTTATACAAACAAAAAGTGCATCTGAGAAAGATGATAAACCAGTCTTCACTAAAAAGAGTTGGAGACAGAAAAACAGGGTAAGCAACAAAAGAAGCCGGGGTCGAGAGGCGCTTCCCAGTTTCGGTTTCTTCTGAACGTACTTATGATTTACGTGATAGGTCAAGGATTAAATCACCAGAAAGGTTTCAGAGCTCTGATACGCGTTCTCCTCGTTCTTCACAGGCCCAGACGTCGTCACAGGCTGGTGGAGGAGGACGGCAAGATAGAGGAAGGGGCCGAGAGGCTCCCCAGGAGCGAGACCAACCTCGACAACAAGTCAGAGGTAAAGCAGAAGACTTTCATCTTCCTCGACCGCAATTTCAGAAGAAAAGGTTGCCGCTGTTACAGCGAAATATGCCTCAGACCGTGAGAACGAGACTCCAGAATTGGACGTGGGCAGTGACCCTCCTAGACAGCGCCGCGGAAGTTACCATAGTGCGGGAGGCGCTACGTCCTCATATGGAGGCGACAGCAACTGAAACATTCGTTACTGTAGAGACAGCTGACACGAGAGTGGCACCCCTGACAGACTTTACAACATAGTCATACAAATTGAAGGTGATATACCGCGTGAAATAAAAGGGATTTTTTGGGAAAATCTAACCTCTTCATATGACATTTTGTTAGCAGAGGTGGATTGGCCACCCCCATTCGTTTTAGCTGCACATAAAGGAGAGGAGGTAATCCTTCCAAGCTTTTCAAAGCATGTCCCAAAAGACAAAGCTGAAGCACTTGCAGCTGAGTGGGCTGTGTACCTGGCACCAGCGTTATACCGCAACCATGTGGGATGGGATGAAGAATCACCTCCTCATGCAATACCTTTGCGGTCACTACCGCAGCCACAACCCCAATATCCCATAAAACGGCAGGCAAAAACCCCGTCTCCGAAATTCTGACACAGTTGGAATATCAGGGAGTAATTGAACCATGCGTATCACCTATGAACAATCCCCTTTTCGTGGTTTCTAAACCCGATGGATCGTACCGCTTAGTTTTGGATTACCGGCATTTAAATACTCATTGTCGGAACTTTGCGGTGCAAAATACACACAGTTCTGCGCTTGTAGACAGTCTTGTTCGTAAAAAATACAAAACGACACTTGACCTTTCAAACGGTTTCTACACGCACAACCTGGCCCCGGAGAGTGGTCAATGGACCGCATTCACATCCGGTGGTAAATTATTCCAGTTCCGGCGTTTACCCATGGGCTACAAAAATAGTCCGGGTATATTCGCCGCTCGTGTTGTTTCTTTGTTAAATGACATTGATCAAGACGCATGTTCGTATGTAGATGACATCTATCTGACAGACGACGAGTTATATCAGCATCTGTCCCGTGTGGACCGCATTATTCTTGAATTTGCGGAGCAGGGTTACAAATTTAACTTTGCTAAGTCACACATTGCTGAATTTACCGTTCTGTTCTTGGGCTATGAGCTCAATAACGAAGGTAAGGGCTTAGCCCCCATTTCTTGGAAAAATGTGCACATTTGTGCCCTCCAAATACTCTGAAGAAGCTTCAGTCTTTGCTGGGTTTCCTGAACTTCGGGCGTACTTACATTCCCGAATATGCCCAGCGTATCAAGCCTTTGTATGCTTTGATACAACCTACTTATTCAAGGTCTTGCTGGCTGCCTGAGCATACCTCAATTCTGCAGTCTTTGCAGACAGACCTTTGGAGTCTAAATATCTTTTGACTCGTGATAACCACACCAACCTGGTGATTAGAATAATTCCGGGGCGGTGGGATTCACCTACTTAACCTTTAATGAAGGTGATACAGTACCCATCGCATACAAGTCACATCTGTACACTTCCGCTGAATTGCGCTTTACCTCTGTCGAAAAAGTTCTAACTGCAGTGCAAATGGCGATTCTAAAAGAACGCGCACTGGCACAGGGAAAGCGGATTCTAGTGGTAACACCCTGTCCTGCCCTAGAGGCAGTAACAAAGGCAAGTGTACCGAACTCAAAAGCAATGCATCCCCGTTGGATACAATGGGCTACATCCTTGACGTCTTCGGACGTCACTTTTGTTTTTGATTCTTCTCTGCAGACTCAGGAGTTTTTGCAGTATGAATTCGTTCATCCTCCTCCTTTGTTTTTATTACCGCTTGAGGATTACAAATGTGTGATCTATACCGATGGTTCGGCGCAACCGGCCACTGGGTCCAAGCACGCTTATTCAGCTGCATGTGCTATTGTTGCGGGTTCCTTTGTAGATGGAAAGTTCAAATCCTCTGCAGTGCATACTCGCACACTTGGAGATAGTACCGCACAATTGGCCGAGCTGCATGCATTGCTACTTGCACTTGAGTTCGCTTCTCAGGATGAGACCACGCTTATTGTATGTGATTCTTTTTACTGTGTACAATCTTACAATGACAATCTGTTTTTCTGGTCGAAAAACGACTACAAGGACGCAAAAGGGAGCACAATTAAGCATAAAATGCTTTGGGTTCGAGTGGCAGAATTGCAACAACGTCTGCCCCTCACACAGGTGGTTCACACCTTAGGCCATCAGCGGGTGGGCGCACACGCTATTGGTAACGATCTGGCAGATGAAGCTGCCCGTTCAGCAGTAGTCACGTGTTCAGTAGCAGCGGTTACCAGGTCCATGTCTAAAATAGACCCTGTAATTTTAGCAGCTATTGCTGCAACCAAGGAAGGTGATAATTACCCTACAGGTTTCCCTTCCAAGTATTCTTACAAATTAAGTCCCGATCAGGTTCCTTATGTAACTATACCTGACGTTGGAGATCGGCTGATCCCCAACGCGGACCGCAGGAGTGCCTTGATATTAGCTGCACACGAAGGCATGGCTTCGGCACATGCAGATGTGTCAGCTACGGTTTCCATCTTGCAGCAGCGTTATTGGTGGCGTGGGTTATATAAAGACACCCGTGCTTTTGTGCTTTCTTGCGACGTTTGTCAACAGATTAAGCCTTCCACGGTAACACGTCCACCACAAACACCGCTCTGCATTGCTAACAGACCCTTTGGGTGTGTTTACTTGGATCACTGCGGTCCATTCTCATCAGACACTGCTTATAAATACATTTTAGTGGCAGTGGACTCGTGCACACGGTTTCTCTGGGTCTGGCCACAACGGAGTGCTGACGCCCGAAATGTAATCAGGGATTTGCGTGTCTTTGTGGGAATTTTCGCATGCGGCACCTTCCATTCGGACCAAGGTCCAGCGTTTGCCTCTAGGGCTTACAAGGATGCAATGGCTTCGCTTGGGGTGCGGGTGAAATTTTCGTCTCCGTATAGGCCTGAGGGCAACTCTATCGTTGAACGAATGAACCGTGACTTAAAGCAATCCTTAACAGCTAGGGTTATAGGTACTGGCAGGAACTGGCTGGCCCATTTATATACCGTTCAGCGTGCACTTAATAATCTCCCTAGAAGACCTCTGGGTGGGCGGACCCCATACGAAATGCTCTTTGGCATAAGAATGTTTGTGCCTGACCTTGAAGGTCCAGACATCGCGGCGCAATCCGCCAAGTTTGATGTAGATAACCATTCTGCTATGTTACAGGACTTACAAGAAGCCCGAGACAAACTTGCAACTACACATTTGCCTTCAGCCACAGATCCTGCGTTGCAGATTCCGGTAGCCGGCTGGCTTCCGAAAGTTGGAGAACTGGTTCGAGAGAAGGTTGAAAACAAAAAGAATTTGGCCCCTCTTTTCGTGCACCGGTTCCAGTTCTTGGCCTGAAGGGAACACGTACAGTCATTTTACCACCGCTTCCTGGTCGCAAAGAGAACAGATACATCTCAGTTGAAAATGTCAAGCTACAGCGCCTGGCCGATCCTGAATAGTGTCACACCAGCGGTCTCTTGTCCTGCCATTTATCGGACATATGTTCATAGTCCATCTGCACGAACGATCGCTGATGCTGTAATTGAGATGGTTGATTTGCCTGAATCCTCTACTTTGCCTGAAACTATAATTGATCCCCAACTCTCCACCCATATCAACGAGGACGAGTATATTTATCCTGCATCAGAATCGGTGGCACATCAACCAACAACGCCACTAAGCCCGACTCGTTATTCCTTTGATTCGGATTCCACATCTTCAAAAGTTCCATCCAAGTTCAGTATTTTTATATCCTGGTTTAGAGACAATTTTTTGATTTCCCCTGGACATACATCTGGTTGGTACTTTTCTTGATATTTTTGTTCATGTCCATTGGCTTTGTCACAGTGTTTTTTCTACTAATCAATGGTCACTATTTACCTGAACGCTCTGCTGTAGACTATGTTTCTGGAACTTTGGCTCCTCATTCCTCGTCTCACATCATGAAGCGTGACCACACATTTGTGAACATTTCAGCTTTCCCAGTTGCTGATGGCATCGTATGGGATGCAGTGAACTATCAAATCCATGGTCCGACGGAAATTATTAATGTACCTAATGTCCTTCGTGTTTCAATGGGTGATGTAGTACAAAATAATATTAATTCTGATGATTGGGATGTGCATGCCGTTGAAGCATTGTTTGCCGATTTAAAATATTATGCATCTCTTAATGCTGAAGATTTATATATGAATTCTGCTAATTATGCCGATTTGTATTGTTACCAACATTGGGGTAATCATTTTCTCCATAAGCCCAGTGCCCTGCGTAGTTCTGTTAACTATACCCAATGGGAACATTGTCCAAACCCCTTGCCAGGTAGCTCTCAAACTCTTCGAAATAAGTTTAATTATTTCACTGATTTTAATCGGTCGAACCCTGCATCCTATTATTTTAGACTAAATAACACATCAACTCAGAAAATTATGTTAACACACACCAAATTGCTTTATTCAGGTTCCTTTCTAAGTGCCCTAGCTGTGGGTGGTTATGAGTACTGGGATAATACAGTGGATTTAAAATCTATTTGGGGCTCCAAGCCATGGCAGGTACAGGGAACCGAGGCGTTACATCGTGCTTGCCTCATCCCTGCCCAAATTATGTTCCTCAATGCTTCCATCTATCAGACTACATGTTGGGGCTTAGCAACCACTAAACAATTGAATACGCCATCAATACCATCCCTGTCGAGTTTTCCAAATGAAAGCTCACGATTCAATATGTCCCTCGTGTCCCTGCAGGCAATGTTACAAAATAATTCGTTTAATGTTTCTGAGCTGGTTCAGTCACCCTGGTTAGTATGGCCTATATCATCTAATGCATGTCAAATGCGTTTTCATGATACTGGTGCTAGCTACACACAGAATAGGCCTGATCCGAGGTTTACTGATGCCCGTACTGTCACTACATACTCGGTTGGTAAATTATGCAAACAATGGCTGCAACATTCGTCCCTTGATTCTGTTAAACAACATTTGTCCCTCCTTACAGGCAATATTGATCTGTCCGACTTTGTTTTGGGACCTCGTGGTCCCCGACCTAAAAGATTCATTTATGAAACATATAATGAACTCTGGAAGCTATCACAAATGGAAGCTGCTTCCCGTCTTCGGGAAATAGATCAAGCAAATATGGAAAAGGTGCTCGCTGTTGTTGACAATAGTATTAATACCCTGTCTTCTCGCATTTACACTTTAGAGAATATTGTGTCCTCTGTTGTTGATATTGTACAAGATGATGTTTCTGTGTTATATCATGGTCAGAATCAATTGCGCTCAGTTATGCAGTTTGCATGGACTTTACAAACACTTAAGTTAGGTAAAGTGCCTTGGCATTTTTTGAACACCTCTGCCTTATTTCTACCTTTTAACTTAACTGACAAACAGCAATTTATGTCCATGAAGGATGCAACTTACACTCTATTACATATCGAAAAGGTGGATCCTTTGCCGTTCTCTGTTGCAGAACTCGATTCTGCTATATGGCTAGTCCATGGGGTTATAGCTTTACCATTTTCCTTGTTTGAATTTGACTCGTGCATGAAACATTATCCTGTGGGCCGTTACCGGCCATTGGGCAGTGCTTTCCTGCATGAACTCTGGTCCTTGCCTTTCATGTATAAATGCCTTCGGGACGGCAAGGAAGTCTTTCTCACGGGGGAGTACTGCGACTCGACTATAGGTCATTCGCTTATTTGTAAACACATTAAATTGCATGGCTCATGTAGCGTTTCCTCTCCTAATCTTGCTTGTGTGCTGAAAGGTATTCCTGCTCCTGTTATTTCTCCTACTTTCACTCTCCTTTCCAATGGTAGTTATTTACTTTTAAATAACGAAAACTGTTGTGGCCTGCAGGCTGGCATTCCTTACATTGTAACAGTTTCACACAGGGTTGTCTGCTGCAAAAATGTGCTTTTTCCTCCCCCTCATGGCAAGGTTGATATCTCTATTTGGCCTTCCATCCCTACCATGGAAGCAGATTTCAATAGACTGAGCAGAATAAAGGCACTATTATTAAACGAGGAAGTTATGCTCACGTCCGCCCGGGAGACATTCATTCTCCAGGTGGCGAGTACCCACAGTGAAATACAGGCCCTTTTAAACACTAATCTCCCCCAACATTTTGGGGAGTTAATACATCGTATTTTTAATGCATCTAACACTGAAGGCCTAGTACACTTTTTAAGGTCGTTGGGTCGGGCTTGGTGTCCTCCTTTCAAACTATTTTTGGTGTCATCCCGGCTTTCATACATTCTATTTTTTCCAGTGTCTTTGGCGGTTTCCCATTGATCCTCGCTTTAGCGGCTGGTGTCTTGCTCTTAATTTGCTTTCTGCGCAATGGCTGCTCCCCGATGGGACCTGCTCGATCCAGAACGCCTCCAGCTGCTCCGTGAGCGCCTTTTGGCCGGTTTTGGTGTCTTGCCATTGGCGACACTGAGTGTGTCATATACTCTTTCATTTCGCTTTGCGTATTTCACTTGCGTGCAACCTGTGATGACTTGTGTCCGCTGTCCTTTCACCTGGACTCTGGATTATTGCCTCTCCAATTCGTCATTGTCTGTTCCGGATTTTGTTCAGTTGATGGGTCCCTTAGAGGCCCATGAGCAGGACTGTTCCGTCGCTGGCTGTATGGCGCGTGCGGCTGCACTGGGGATTTTGGCGCAATGGGATATCTGGGCGGCTGCCCAGGATCTCCTACAACGAAGCTGTTTCAATTATCACGCAAGCTGTCCCGCATTGCTTCTGGATGCTCCCTTTGCTGAGGAGCATTCCTGCTCTTTTGAACTCATGGATTGGATGGCATCTATGTTTTTTGACGATTCCAATGATGAACTCTTGGAGGGTATGGCTTTTTTCTGCACTTTCACTTTCATGGATTGACCTGCCCTTCGCCGTTTGGGCGCTCCCTGTGCTCCGACGTCAATTTTCTCCTCTGATGGGCCTCTGTCCTGGCCGCCGGATTGTCCAGGGGAGGGTGTCTTGTGGATTGTTACCTGCCTTGTTATGTTGGCCTAGGCCTGGCTGCCATGCTGCTTTTCTTTGCGCACGTTACACTGAGCCGGGCCTTCCTCGCCCTTTGCTCGTGCCAAGTTCTTTTGCACTGTCTGCATTTTCTGTTGTTCACCTTTTTGGGCTCAGTCTGCACAAACATGTACAAGGTCGCATAACAATGTATTCTGGTTCTTCCTGATATGGCCAGTCTCGCGCACCCAGACATAACATTATGTGCAATTGCCATGAAGAATTTGATATGCTTTTAATACTGTGGTTTACTAGCGCTTAAACACACTTGGAGAAATCCCTTTCAGTGAGAAGAGCTATGATGTCCTGCTGATGTAATTCTGCATCTAGAGACTGAGGTATGGGGGTTCGCTAGTCAAAGCCCAGAGGTCTTCTATTTTATAATAAACTATCTTACTGCAAGGGGAGGGTGGTAATGTTATTTATACGTTTATCCACTGAGCTCTGAGATGCTTTCCCGTTTGTATTCTATGGAATTGTAACCATGCTGCTTATATTAGTAATATGCATTATGCTATTAGTACTGACACGTGTACTGTACATTAGAGCACGTAAGTTGGAATAAACATTTTAACCTATCCAGTGTCTCTTCCTACGCACCTTGTGGACAAGTACGAGTGAGTGGCGAAAGAGTGTTCTTGCTTCAGTGAGTCCTGAGATAAAGATACCGTGTTCTGGGTTGTCCAAACATTAGTACTTGGGTGCTAATGGGATGCTAAGCTAGTTGGGTTGGGGTTTTTGGGTGCTACGGTATATGGTGGCAAACCACTGTATTCCGGGGTCCCATTTTCCTGTGCATAGCTCTGTGTATGTGCAGAAACCTTATGACAGAAGAGGAAAGCCTTAGAGGGAGCAAGGTCCAGTGGGGAGTTCTGTCGAGTGGACTCCCTGTGCAAGGTGTGAAGAAATGGGTGCTGTATCAATCGGATCGTTGACCATGTGCAGGACAAAGGCGGCAACCCCCGTATGCCAGGAGAGGGGTGCAGTGAATTAAGCCATATGTTGTGCTGTGCTGATCGAGCTGGAGCCCGTGCGTGGTAATGAGGGTCATCAAAGAAAGACTGCTATGAGGAAAAGGGCATAGCCCTGTGCAGTAGTGAAGCAGTGACCCCGTATGCCAGAAGGGCTGCCATGGAATGTTTCACCGTTCTGATCAGGCCAGAGTCATTGGACTGTGGGCTGTGGTGACCCCATATGCCAGAGTGGGTTACTGGGAGCACCAAGGACTGTGGCTTGTTCTGCCTCGCTGGAGAAGTGAGTTCACCTTGGGAGTGCTGGTGCACCGTCACCCAGGTGAGGCACCCAAAGCAAGATTTTCCTCCCATCGGGAGCCAAATGAACACTTAACCCACAGGAGGAGCCACAGGAAGTCTCCTGTCAATTCAGCAGTGTGACCGCAAGTGAGATACCACGAGTGAATAAGAGCGCAGCAGACTTAACTGAACTTTGTTGCAGCTGCTGCAGGCACTCACAGACCGGGCATATTCGGGAACTCTGAATGCGTCACACCTGCTGGTTTCGGCCTATCAACCCTAGGTGAACTTGCTGCTAGTAGCGCTGTGGCGCTAAAACACTGTTGACTGTAACTGACAGTCAAAGTGGACTCTTGAGACTGAACGGCTGTCACAACAGAGAACGGTTAACCACTAACCTCTTAAGCCGAGTACAGCGGGAACGATGGAAGATGTCAGATAACCCTATCCCCCGTATGGAACCACCTGCGAGTATCTATATACCCACTCCACAGGTCATACCACAATAGGGGAAAGGGAAAAAAGGGACAAACGAAACAAAAAAGGTGCAGCTGCGATAACACTCAAGGGGGATGTCTTCGGGAGTTGTAGACCTCACTCCTACGAAAGCCCCGTGTTCCCTGTAGGTGCGACACAAGACAACATTCATGAAGTTCCCCCTTATGCCACCATAAATAATAATTTGCGAAGTGTAGTAACTTACATTCAATATTACCGCACGCCTCCATACACAAAAGGCACAAAAGATAAAAATAAAGAAAAGAAAACCAAGATGATTTCTCCTTACTAATACTCTGAAGGAGTTCTCTAGGTAGTCAAGCACTACTAATAGTAATCCATAAAGAAGTCAGTGAAGAGGTACTTATCTTGCCTGCAGATAATCCATAGTAGCCTTGAGTAAGTCCACTTGTCTTCAACAGAGAGTCCTTTTCTCTTTACACGCGGTTCCGGCGTGCAGAGAGGCCACCATTCACAAAAGAAATAAAATATCAAAAAAAATAATACTAATAGCCCCAGCGCTCCGAGCCTCGTAACAGCTCTGGGGATAATCACACATCCAAGGCGCTTAACTGGCGCCTTCTGGTAATGACTTCGATAATTCCTGGGGAGCGTTAGTTTGTCGCGCTTTAGCTCCAGCGCGAGCAAATATCTAGAGAGGAACGCGTTCCTGTGCGCGATCAGGGTCAAAGGAGTCAGGTTCAAGGAACTGGCAGGCGCGCAGCAGCGCGAGACGAGCAGAAAGCAGACTCCCTCTGCTATATGAAGATCCCTTGAGTCGTCCGGAATTGAGGGAGTCTGAAGTGTCAGGCAACCGCTTAACGGCGGGCGATGCAGGAGCAGCTTACCAGCAGTGCATTTCTTCTCGAGTGACAAGCACCGTGTGAAGGGGAGGCGGGGCTTAAGTAGCGGAAACAGAGACGGGACAGGCACGACCTCCCTAGGCATTCTGGGAGATGTAGTCTCCATCATTCATACTTTCCATTCGTCCCTGAAATGTCTATGTGTAACCCCCCGCTCTACCTACTCCTAAACGTGACAGAACCCCCTTTCAACGACCGACGTCCCGGAGGTCCACCAGGCTTGGTGGGAAACCGGGAGTGGTAGCGCCGAAGGAGACCAGGGCAATGAAGATTGGCACTCGGTTCCCATGAGCGATCCTCGGGGCCATACCCCTCCCACTCTATGAGGTAGTGTACCCGTCCCTTAATAAGTTTGGAATCTAGGATGCTCTTAACCTCGTACTCTTCCTCCCCATCTATCTCCAAAGGCCTCGGCCTTATGGGTAGTCTGGTGCCAGGGAGGCAGGGTCGCAGGAGGGAAACATGAAACACAGGGTGGATTCGCCAAGCAGAGGGGAGTGTTAACCTCATGGCGACGGGGTTGATTATACTGTTGATTGGATAGGGACCCACAAATTTAGGCTGTAACCGTGTATTACCCTTAAGTTTCAAATGTTTAGTGTTAAGCCATACCTTATCCCCTACCTTATAGGATGGTTCTTGTGATCTCTTTTTGTCTGCGTTTTGTTTATCGCGGTTTCTAGCCTCATCGAGATGTGTTTTGGCTGACTGTAACACTAGCTTGAGGTGTGCATGGTGTTCTTGGATTGATGGGTACTTAGAGGCCACAGGCTGTTCGAACGGTAACATGTTGGGATGATATCCATTGAGGCAAAAGAAGGGGGGACATCCCAAAGAGGAATGGTTCGCATTATTATACGCAAACTCCGCGGTCCATAGAAGCGTACTCCAGTCTTCGCCTTGTAGTAGTGTGAAACACCTCAGATACTGTTCTAAGGTTTGGTTTAACCTCTCAGTCTTGCCGTCTGTTTGAGGGTGGTAACTCGTAGATAGACGAGCGTCTATTTTCATGACAGCGCATAGCGCTTTCCAGAACCTCGACGTAAACTGGGATTCTCTGTCTGTGATAATGACCGAAGGAATTCCATGCAAACGCACTATGTGTCGTAAGAAAGATGTAGCCAGTTCTCCTGATGTAGGCAACTTGGTCAGAGCGATGAAATGGCCCATCTTGGTCAAGTGATCGATAACTACGAGTATGGTGTCATGGCCAGAGCTAAGAGGCATTTCAACAATAAAGTCCATGGACACTGTATGCCAGGGAGCTGGAGGTATAGGCATGGGTCTGAGTAAACCGCTGGGCCGTTGGTGCTGCGCCTTGGCCTGAGTACAGACCGAACATTCCGAGATGTATTTTTCGGTGTCTTTCCGTAGTGATTCCCACCAAAAGTTTCTAGACATTGTCTGAAGGGTTTTCTGTGTTCCCAAATGTCCCCCCAAGGTAGAATCGTGAATCCATTGTAAGGCCTGCTGTTGTAGTGGTCCTTCAGGGATGTACAGCCTTTCATTGTAATACAGCAGCTTGTCCACAGCGGATCGGTGTTGTGGTTCTTCCGTAACCCATGCGTCTTCATCTAGGTTTTCGATCTGTTTCTTTACGTCTTCCAGGAATTCATGAGTGGTTGTCAGTGCCAATATTTCCGTTGGGAAGGAAGCCTTCTGCAGTATTACAGGAGGTTCTTCAGCTGGGTCTGTGCCTTCTACAAGCAAAGGCGTAGGTCTCGAGAGTGCATCCACCTTACCGTTTTGCGGTCCCGGTCGGTACTTGATCACGAAGTCAAAGTCTGAGAAGAACAGTGACCATCTGAGCTGCCGAGGGGTCAAGGCTCTAGCACTCTTCAAAAACAGAAGGTTCCGGTGGTCGGTGTATATTTCCACCGTGTGTCTGGCCCCCATCAGGTGGTGTCTCCATTCCTCACAAGCTCTCTTGATCGCTAGTAGTTCTTTGTCTGTGATGCTGTAGTTTACCTCACAGTTTGACAGTTTCTTGGAGAAGAAGGCGACAGGATGGAGTTGGCCTGTGTCTGGGTGTCTTTGAGAAAGTATTCCTCCAATAGCATAGTATGAGGCATCTGTTTCCACCATGAAGGGCTGAGAGGCATCAGGATGTCGTAACACCGGAGCACTGGTGAAACAGTTTTTTAGCGTTTGAAATGCCTTTTCTGCAGGTTCCGTCCAATGAAATGCAGCTCCTTTCCGCAGTAGGTGTGTCAAGGGTTGTATTATTCTGGAAAACTCCTTGATAAACCTCCTATAGAAGTTTGCAAAGCCAAGGAAGCTCTGCAAGGCCTTCACACTGGAGGGGACTCCCATTGTATGATGGCTTGTATTTTCTTTTGGTCCATGCAGAGGCCGTTGGGTCCGATAACATATCCCAAAAACTCCACTTCTGTGGTATGGAAAAAGCATTTCTCCAACTTAGCGTAGAGAGCGAACCGCTGTAGTCGTTCCAACACGGCGGACACATGAGGGATGTGTTCTTCTAAGGAAGCCGAGTAAACCAGAATGTCATCTATGTACACAATACACGACACATCCAACAATCCTCTTAGGACTTCGTCCATAAAATACTGGAATGCGGCGGGGGCGTTACAAAGGCCAAAGGGCATTACTCTATATTTGTACAGTCCGAACTTGGTACGGAAGGCCGTTTTCCATTCGTCCCCTCGCCGCACCCGTACCAGATGGTAGATAAGTGGTTTTAGCTTCAGTGAGGGCATATATACGACTGCATGGTATGCTGGCCCCAGGTTCTAGGTCAATCACACAATCATAAGCCCTGTGCGGGGGCAGTTTGCTTGCTTCTTGTTCATTGAACACGGCGTGGTACTGCTTGTATTCTTCTGGTAGTGTAGTTACACAACACACACTCTGCGTATTACAACTACTAGCGAGTAATTCTGCTGGGTTCACCGGCTTGGGAGCTGTTTGGACCTTGTCTCTCGTGCAATGTTCTGCACAGTAGGAGGAACTCAGGGTAACTGTGCGCACCGCCCACTGTACCAGGGGATCATGCTGTGTCAGCCAAGGCATGCCCAAAATGAGCGTGAAGTGAGGGGCGTCTATTAAATCGAATTGGATGTTTTCAAAATGATCCAGTCCGACCTGCATTCGAATCAGCTGGGTGTGAAAACGCACAGGGCCGGATGTCAACGCCGTACCATCCACTGCCTTCACTGGTTCCGGTATTTTCTTTCTTATACAGGGTACACCGATTTCTTGTGCGTATCTTTGGTCGATAAAGTTGCCAGTGGCCCCAGAATCTAGCAGGGCATGCACTAGGACGTGCCCTACCCCCGGTATTTCCAATGAAACGCATACATTCATGTGGGCCACTGAAGTTTGGACCGTGTTGGCCACTGCCGGACAGATCTCTTCATCTACTGGCCTCAAACAAGGGGTCTGTAGCTTGTTTGGGCACCTTAGTTTCCCGGATTTTCAGAATGGAATTCCACCACAGGCACATTCTTGTTTCCTTTGTATTCTTTATACGTTGCCTTGGTTTTCGTCTTGCAATCCTTGATGAAATGCCCAGGTTTTCCGCAGTACATACATAACCGTTGTCTTCGTCTTCGTTCCCTCTCGTCTTGACTTAGCGGCCCTCGGATGCCACTTATTTGCATTGGCTCTGCCCCATCGGTGGCCTGCGATTGCTCCTCCGCCATGAGAGTAGGTCGAGAATGTAGTAATCTAGAGTCTGTACGATGTTTGTCTCCCTTCCTCTCCTGGAGCCGATGGTCCAATTGCACTGTGAGATCGATGAGTTCGTCACAGGTAGCCGGCATATGCACAACCTGTGCCAATACATCCTTTAGTTCGCCTCTCAACCCTTGATAATATAAGGAAGTTCTTTTTTCCATGGGCCAATTTGTTTCCGCGTTGAGTCTGTTGAAAGAGGTGATGTACGTAAGCAGATCTTGTGTACCCTGCTGCAGTGTAATGAGTTCCCTGTCTAATGAGAGCTGGTGCGCCTTTCTATCGAACAGTTTGCGCATTTCTTCACAAAAGGTAGTAAAGTTACGCAACACAGGATCATCTCTCTCTATAAGGGGGAAAGACCAACTAGCGGCGTTCCCGCCAAGGTAGGACATCACAAATGCCGTCTTTGCCTGATCGTTTGGAAACACCGCAGGTTTGCACATGAAGTGCAGTTTACACTGCCCTAAAAAGATACCAAACTTTTTGGGGTCCCCAAAGAATCTTTCAGGAGGGGCTAAGGGCAACTGTGCGGGCTGAATTACCTGAATGGTGGACGTACCTGCTCCCCCACCCTGGATCTGTGCCGACTGCCCCGTGTCTGTATCATGAGCAGCGGGTGGAGGTAGAGTCCAGTTCCTAATATACTGTCCCCCCGTGCCGCTGTAGGGCTTGTGCGGGATAAACCTGCCACTTCTCGCCTCAGGGTGCCCATCTCATTTCTTAGTTCTAAGTTTTCACCTCGAAAGGCATCCACCTCCATCCGCAATGCGGTCAATGTTTCCAACACTGAAGTAAGGACGGTGTTGGTGTCCATCGCTCAGGCTGTAGGTAACCGTGGGCTTGTCACTCTGTCACAACAGAGAACGGTTAACCACTAACCTCTTAAGCCGGGTACAGCGGGAACGATGGAAGATGTCAGATAACCCTATCCCCCGTTTGGAACCACCTGCGAGTATCTATATACCCACTCCACAGGTCATACCACAATAGGGGAAAGGGAAAAAAGGGACAAACGAAACAAAAAAGGTGCAGCTGCGATAACACTCAAGGGGGATGTCTTCGGGAGTTGTAGACCTCACTCCTACGATAGCCCCGTGTTCCCTGTAGGTGCGACACAAGACAACATTCATGAAGTTCCCCCCCTTATGCCACCATAAATAATAATTTGCGAAGTGTAGTAACTTACATTCAATATTACCGCACGCCTCCATACACAAAAGGCACAAAAGATAAAAATAAAGAAAAGAAAACCAAGATGATTTCTCCTTACTAATACTCTGAAGGAGTTCTCTAGGTAGTCAAGCACTACTAATAGTAATCCATAAAGAAGTCAGTGAAGAGGTACTTATCTTGCCTGCAGATAATCCATAGTAGCCTTGAGTAAGTCCACTTGTCTTCAACAGAGAGTCCTTTTCTCTTTTACACGCGGTTCCGGCGTGCAGAGAGGCCACCATTCACAAAAGAAATAAAATATCAAAAAAAATTATACTAATAGCCCTAGCGCTCCGAGCCTCGTAACAGCTCTGGGGATAATCACACATCCAAGGCGCTTAACTGGCGCCTTCTGGTAATGACTTCGATAATTCCTGGGGAGCGTTAGTTTGTCGCGCTTTAGCTCCAGCGCGAGCAACTATCTAGAGAGGAACGCGTTTCTGTGCGCGATCAGGGTCAAAGGAGTCAGGTTCAAGGAACTGGCAGGCGCGCAGCAGCGCGAGACGAGCAGAAAGCAGACTCCCTCTGCTATATGAAGATCCCTTGAGTCGTCCGGAATTGAGGGCGTCTGAAGTGTCAGGCAACCGCTTAACGGCGGGCGATGCAGGAGCAGCTTACCAGCAGTGCATTTCTTCTCGAGTGACAAGCACCGTGTGAAGGGGAGGCGGGGCTTAAGTAGCGGAAACAGAGACGGGACAGGCACGACCTCCCTAGGCATTCTGGGAGATGTAGTCTCCATCATTCATACTTTCCATTCGTCCCTGAAATGTCTATGTGTAACCCCCCGCTCTACCTACACCTAAACGTGACAACGGCTAGAAGGGTATACCCTGGAAGTTACCAAATGTGAATGGGGAATAACAACTATAATGCAAGGAGCGAATGGAACAGGGAATTGCCGTAGAAACACTAGAGACATGACCTCAAGGTGGATTGTGTAGTTGTTTGTGTATGTTGTATTTTTCCTTTGGGTTGATTAGCGGTTGAAAAATAAAATACTTCTCTTTTTTCATAAATGTGAGTATTTTGCTGGACAAATGATTTTTTGCTGCTGCTGCGTTCATTTTGAGTTATGAACCCATGTTCACTAATCTGTATCCACACCTCTCCCCCACGGGAGTCTTGGACTGCTGGGACCACGCTATCCTGCAATTCAAGTGGAGAAGGGGTTTTTGGCCCAGTTGCTCAAAATCTATAGTAGGTCGGACCCCAGGACATCAGGAGTAAAAGGCCGCAACCACAACGGTTGGGCCCAGTAGCCCCTGCATGCCCTGTGGCCCTCTGAAAGGGGTTCCGACAGTGCAGCATACATATTTTACATGTTGCCCCTAATTTAAGTCTGTCTGCTCTGCGCCATAGCTATCAGAGTATTGAGCTCAAGTTAATTAAGTGACCTTAAGAGTTCACCCAGACATGGCTTGTGAATATTCCTTGAGGTCGATAGTTACCAACCCCAATTTATAATCCAATTAAGTTCTTACATAAAGCATTTTAGGTTTACACTTAGACATACTTCAAAAGGGGAATACACTTCCCTGAGGTCCAGATGCAGATGCCATCATCATTGTGTCTACGTTTCACCCGCCTGGAGTATCAATGAAAGATGGAGCACCCAGCCCAATTTCTTCCATGCAGTGGATGGCCCCATCCTAGGGCCTGTTTCCAGTCCGATCTAGCTGAGACCCAGTGCTACTCACAGTCTTGGGCTCACCCCATCCTGTGCAGTAGTCAGAGACAGGAACAACAAATAGCTACAAGTAGCAAGAAAGGACTTTTGGGATGTGTAATCCATGAGGACAGCAACAGCACTTCTTGTGTACCCACAAGACCACCCTCATGCTCCAGATAATCTGACGTTTCACAGGGGAGTCATTTTGGCCAGAACAGCAAAGTCCTTCAGAGCAAAGAAGGGCAACAACACTACATCTGCCACATGCATTAAACAGGCTTTGTCTTTAGCAGGAATTGAGGGTGGGAGCCGCCGTAGCTGTAGGTAGTGAGAAAGCACATCTGATGGTAGCAGCAGTACTATGCGCATCCTATTTTAGGGGAGTGTCATGGTGGAAGGAACAGCATATTTATCTGTGCCAAAAATAAAATGTTGAGGAAATGGTAGTGTTAGACCTGGCACCATTGGCGTGGGTCTCCCTTCCATTTTTTGCTGTTGCCTCCTGTGTTTTGCTATGTTTTTGCTGGTCTAGATGCTTAGGGCACTTTGCCACTGCTATTCAGTGCCAAAGTGCAAGTGCTCCCTATGGTAAATTGTTGTATGGATTAGTGATTCCATGATTGGATTATTTGATTTACTTGTCAGACCCTAGTACAGTGCACCGCGTGTGCCCAGGGCCTGTAAATCAAATGCTGCTGGTGGGCTTGCAGCGCTGATTGTGCCACCCACGATTTTTGTTGTTTGGGTCTTGTGTTAAGTCTATATAAAGAATACTTATTTTTCTAAACCTGTGTGGTGTCCATCTGTAGTGTTTTCACTATATTACTGTATGTGTTCACAAATGCTTTACACACTGCCTCTGAGATAAGCCTGCCTGCTCGTGTCAAGCTACCAAGGGGGTGAGCAGGGGTTATTTTGGGAGTGTAGCCCCTTACCCTGACTAGACAAAAGGGTCCCTATTTGGTCAAAGGTACCTACCTCTGCCAACTAGAGACCCTCAAATCTAACAGGTAGGTTTTTCTTACTGTGCATGCAGAGTATGCCAGGTGCAGTTTCTGCCTCTACAAAATCAATCAATCAATCAATCAATCACAGAATTTGTAAAACGCACTACTTACCCGCGAGGGTCTCAAGGCGCTGGGGAAAAAAAGGGGGGGGGGTGCTGCTACTGGTCGAACAACCAGGTCTTGAGTAGCCTCCTGAAGGTCAGCAGGTCTTGGGTCTGTCGTAGGCTTAGTGGAAGGGTGTTCCAGGTCTTGGCGGCGAGGTGGGAGAAGGATCTGCCGCCGGTGGTGGTTCTTCGAATGCGAGGGACGGTGGCGAGGGAGAGGTCGGCGGAGCGGAGTTGGCGGTTGGGGACGTAGAAGAGGAGTCGTCTGTTGAGGTAGGCTGGGCCAGTCTTGTGGAGTGCCTTGTGTGCGTGGATGAGGAGTTTGAAGGAGATTCTCCTGTCGACAGGGAGCCAGTGCAGGTTCCTCAGGTGGGGGTGATGTGGCTGTGGCGTGGTACATCGAGGATCAGGCGTGCGGAGGCGTTTTGTATGCGTTGCAGTCGCTTGATGAGCTTGGCCGGGGCTCCCGCGTAGAGGGCGTTCCCATAGTCAAGTCTGCTGCTGACGAGGGCCTGGGTGACTGTTCTTCTTGTGTCTGTCGGGATCCACCTGTAGATCTTGCGAAGCATGCGGAGGGTGTTGAAGCAGGAGGATGAGACTGCGTTGACTTGCTTGGCCATGGAGAGCGTTGAGTCGAGGATGACTCCCAGGTTGCGTGCGTGGTCGGTGGGTGTCGGGGCTGCTCCCAGCGTCGTTGGCCACCAGGAGTCGTCCCAGGCTGAGGGGTTGGAGCCGAGGATGAGGACCTCTGTCTTCTCCGTGTTCAGTTTTAGTCGGCTGATCTTCATCCAATCGGCGACGGCCTTCATTCCTTCATGGAGGTTGGATTTGGCGGCGAGGGGGTCCTTGGTGAGGGAGAGGATCAGTTGAGTGTCATCGGCGTAGGAGATTATGTTGAGGTCGTGTTGTCTGGCGATGCGTGCGAGCGGGGCCATGTAGATGTTGAACAGTGTTGGGCTGAGGGACGATCCCTGGGGTACGCCGCAGATGATCTCGGAGGCTTCGGATCGGAATGGTGGGAGGCGGACTCTCTGGGTTCTGCCGGCGACAAAAGAGCACTTAGCTCATGCCTTATGAACTTCAAAAGAATATGTCAGAGAAAAACACGTGTACTCTGGAAGTCTGCACAATAATCAAAGAGAAAAATTGTTAGTCAAAGCAGCAGCATCTCCCCTGCAAGGAGCATTTAATGCTAACTCAAATAATTGTATCTATCACAAAGGACATAGAGGCAACCGCCGCCAAGTTTCACGACTGTATGCAGGCCGTGGCTTCCTGGATGGTAAACAACTACCTTCGACTAAATGGGGACAAAACTGAGGTTCTGGTCTTTGGCAGCCAATAAACTATATGGACCCATTCATGGTGGCCAGGAATGCTTGGACCTTGTCCTTGCCCTGCTGCATCGGCAAAGAATCTCAGTGTCATAGTTGACAATAAATTGTCTTTCGATCTCCAGGTTAATAGAAGGGTCTCATCCTGTTTCTGGGTTGTTAGGACTCTGAGGAAGATCTTTCCGTTTTTCTCACTCTCTTCGTGGAAACAAGCAGCCGTTGCCCTAATTCTGTCCAGGATGGATTACTGTAATGATCTCTACCTGGACATTAACAGGGCATCCATTCATAAGCTGCAACTTGTCCAGAATGCCGCAGTGAGACTTATTTTGGATCTTCCCAAACCTCACTCCATTTCTGCTGCCATTCGGAAATTGCGCTGGCTTCCAGCTGAGAAACGAATGCAGTTAAGGCCCTATGTATTGTTCACAGGGCACTTCATAATTAAGGTCCAGAAGGAATTAAACTCCTCTTACAACATTATGTCCCTGCTAGACAGCTGCGATCTGCCCAAAAAAATCAGCTGGTTGTGCCCAGGTTTAGAAGGGCAAGATGGGGAGGAAGAGCCTTTGCTGTTGAGGCATCTAAACTCTGGAACACCGTTCCTATATCCATCTCCGGTCTTGAGTCACACCTTACCTTCTGTAAAACTTTAAAGACCTGGCCTTTTACCCTTTAATCTCCTTAGAATGGCTGACACTCCCGTCCTTCTGATCATGGTACCTCTTTGCGCCTTGACGCCTTTGCGCAATTGTTTGCGCTCTATAAATAGGTCATTCATTCATTCATTCTATTTGCATGACTTTTTTTAGGTTTTCTTCCTACATTGAGTCGAATGTAAACTCTGAGAGGCTGAACTAGTCATGTGTGAGTCCTTGCTTAGAGATGCCAAACATGAGAATGAGGCTGTGTAGTCAGAAGCGAAAAAGCTGATCAGGACTATGTACAAGATGGACCTGTTACGAAACCAAGATGGCAGCTAGTGATTCATCAAAGCGGCAGCTGTTGCGGTGGTTTTAAAGCAAATATTAAAACTTTATGCAGTTTCACAACTGCACTGACATTTCTAGAAGGTTCGAACTCCTCTTAATGAAGCATATGAATAGCCCACCGGTTTAGGAGCTACAGGCAGAGTCTGAGCCAGAGTTTTTTCTTTATGCAAATGTTCCTAGAATTTATATTCTAGCTGTAGTTTTGGCAACCCTGACAACCACAAAATATTCCAAGCAAACCTACATGCAGTCATATGTAACCAAGACATCACACACAAACCAAAACACACACTCTCAAACACTGAGTACACCACTCATCTTCCCTTTTAAATAAACAACAAAAAGCAAGATATAAAGAAAACTAACCATACTCATAAAGAAACAAGGTAGAATGTTATGTGAAAAAGAACCTCTAAATCTCTTCTGCTGGGCCCAGCTAAGGTAATTAACTTACACATCACTACATGTTGCATTTTGCAGATCTCAAACGGACAGACAAATAATTCATGTTCCATGTATGTTGATTGTATGTATGCATGTATGTGGTATTTCAAGAATGCGAACCTACTCAAAAGGCCCTGTACAGCATCAAAGACAAGCATAAAGTCAATGAGTGATAAAAGAGGTAGCTGGATAGTGCACGGGTAATGCACTGTAATGTGGTACTCTTTAAAGAGGTGCATCTTCAACTCTTTCCTAAATTGGAGCAGCATTGGGGCGGTCTTGAGGAATATGGGGATGCTCCAGATCC
The DNA here is from genome assembly GCA_963921515.1 of Calotriton arnoldi. Lineage (NCBI taxonomy): Eukaryota > Metazoa > Chordata > Amphibia > Caudata > Salamandridae > Calotriton > Calotriton arnoldi. The sequence goes on along the minus strand of CAWUFW010022333.1, from coordinate 59,307 downwards.
AGGGTGCATAGATGGAAAAGGCCTAATTCTTTGTTTTTCCTTTTCTACACTCCTTATTCTGGAATCTGGTGATATCCTGCCTTGGGTGTGCTGACAACCAAGAGATGGTGACCCTTCCTGCTAGATGAGCGAGGGTGCTGTTCATGATAACTTTGTAAATTATGCAGCTAGTTTTGAAGATGATGTGGACGGGCAAGGTGGGCCAATTGAGTTCCATCAGGATTGGGGTGGTGTGATAAATATTCTTCAGGGCCTGGATGGGATGTGCTGCATTGTGTAGGATGCCATTAAGGGATGCCAGTGAGGAGTCCGACAGGCCATGGAGCAGGGGGTTGCCACCATCCAGATGCGAAAATACGAGGACTTGAAGTCGCATTCTGGGAGACATGGTTCAACATTATTCAGAGGCGAGAGCTGGCACCAGGTCATCGTTGTATATTTTTTTGCAACATGTTCCTTTTCCTTGAGGATGAGGTTGGTGTCCCTTGTGAACCCGATTGGCCTGGCGTTCTGTGAGAGTTGGGTTCAAAGCTGTCAAGATTCATGTCATTGAGCCAGGTTTGTACTGTTTCTTGTTCTTGGAAAATAATTGTAAATGTCTTGGTTGGATTGAGCTTTGGATAGTCAGTAGACATCCAAGTATGGATGATGTGCAGGCAGTGCTTGAGGTGCTGGATATCTCAAATAATAGAGGAGACTTTTAAGTAGAGTTTTGTATCATTGGCCTATTGAGGAATCTTGGTGCTGTTGTTTGTTAGAAAAGCACCAAATGGCTCCATATAGACCTTGAAGATGAGAGGAGAAAGTATGGAACCCTGGTGAACTCTGCAGGTGATAGGGATCATTTGGGACCTTGAGTTTTCCATGTCAAAAAACTGGTGTTGGTTGGAATTGTTTACATGAACAGCACATGATTGTCCCCTGATTCTCATATAACTGGAAAACATGAAGAACTTTTCTAGTTATAAGCTGGCCAGTTAATTTGTATGTAATCATCTTCTCCAACTTACTGTCCACAATTTTCAAGTACCAAATCATTCTAAAGTGTTACTTAGAGATGTGATTTCTTGGGCTACATATCCCACATTGCACCCCGATAGGGGTAACGTTAACATAGATTTGCCTTTTTTAACAGCAATCTATTTAGCCTTGAGTAATTCTTTGTGGGACGTCCGTGGTCATTACCATGTAGTGTTGTTAATTAATACATTTAGGCAACTTGTTTGAAGTGTGGCATCTGTCTTCCACTCTGAGAATGGATTGATTATTTATAGGTGTAACTGCAATCTTTTTTCAATTAGAGTGTTAAACATGGGGCCCGATTCACAAGGGTAAACTTAGACGTTTGTTGTAAACTTAGACCAAACTTCAAAGTTCATGAGTTTGGGAATTCACAAAGGGCATTTACAAGTACCATCATTATGTCTGCACTCGTAAAACGGCATGCTGGATATCCATCTTGTGATGGAGTATCCCATCTGCCTAAATCAGGCTGTAAGTTCTTTTTTAGATGAAGTATACTGGCAAAAAGTACAGGCACGTTCCCGTTTTCCATTGAACATAAATTCATAGGAGGCAGAAGCCAGAAAGAAAACCAGTCCCACAATGCCCCAGTGGAAATAGCATCAAGCTAATGTACTGCATCATCAAAATAATTTGGGGTGCTTAAATTCATAGGGGCACATATAAATGTAGCGCTCTGTAAAGCAGAAGGGTTGGAAATAATTTAACCCAAACAGAGCATTTGGTAGTCTGTACACTGCATAACTGCAGAATTAGTAGCCTCTCCATCAAGATGAACTGCTTAGCTAAAGAAACTTTGCAACCCAACAGTGAAATCCATCTTTTTCTGAGTTAGAATCCGATCAGGGAAGTCGTATTCCTAGAAAGTCTACACCTATGATAAATAAAGAAACTTTAAATAGGCAGCAGTGTTTGAATGAAGTGTTTGTTAATCTTGAACGTGATTTGGTGAAAATGGAGGTAGCTATGGTTCAGAAGGGTGTATACTGCTGAGAAGGTGATAAATGTTCTGACCCCTAATGTGATTTTTTTTGTTGGTTCTACCTGCACAGGAATTTCAGCTTTGTGTGCCCCAGCTTCTCAAGACGCTAATCAGGGTGGGCCAGTGTGTGGGTGGGTCTTCATTTTGAACTTCTGGTGGTTCTCAATGGAGAACAAATAAACCAGGCTATCTAACATGTGGTGGGGTTAAGCAAATGTAGAGATTGGTTTACCACTGCAAACATCAGGGGGAAGTAGATAAGAGAGATCAGGTCTAACATGGTGCAAGCCCTGGTCTGTCCACACAAGTTACGGGTTCAAATTCCCTATAAAAGCACTGGGTACAGTGGACCAACTCAGTCAGATCTTTACAGACTCAACTCAACACAATGAAGCTGTCTGTAAGTATTTGATCCTGACTCGAACATGTGTCATTGCTGACTGATTTGAACGTTCTAGGAGTGAGGGTGGAGGTAACATGGAAAGGCTTTGGGTCTCACTTTAATATATCGAACTGTAAGGCATTATCTTTCAGACTTTCACAACAAGAGTTAAGACATACGAGCTACCAATCTTCATGTGTATAGCCATGTCTCATGCAGCACAGGCCTCATGCCATTGGCCAACTGGATGTCATATGATTGGCAGCAAAAACGTGGTGCACAGTTAAGTGTGTCTTACTGCATTTTGTGAATTGCTTATTGAAGCCACAAAAAGTACAAAATATTTGAAGACTAAACCTGGTTTACAATCTATTTCAGAATATGGATGTAGAATATCTGCTGTATGCCACCTTGGTTTTCATGCCTCAATTATGGTTCATCATGTTATTCTTGGTTTAGTCTCTGTCAACTGACGAGTAAGGGTCTAATTACACATATCCTGTAAAATTCCAACTCCTGCACAAACCCCTGTAAATTTCTTCAGTCAAACCTGCCAGAATTTAAGGGAGGCAAAAGGTTAGGTTTACTGGGACATGGATTTTGATGTACTAGCACCAAAAGTCATATGGTATTCCCCATTACTGCATAAAACCTCTGCATAGGCAGAAATGACCTCCCTGAAAAATGTGGAACACAGAGTTTGCAGATGTTGTTGGGTGCAATAAAATCTCTATATCCCCGTACCCAGGTGATCATGTCCTTCTTGTGCTCAGTGTTAAACAACATACGACAAACAGAAGAAATACATCGAGCTTCCATATTAGTTGAATGGAAATACCCAATTTGTTTTTTTTAACAATTTTATGTACTGTGAACTGCACCAACTGTCAGAAGTACATGTTACATGAAGAAGAAAATGACAAGGAACGAGTGCAACCACTGAAGGGTAGCGTATTGGGAGTGGGAGAAGTAATGAAATGATGGCAAAGCGTAAAAAAAAAGCAAGTCACCTTGGGAAACACAGTAGTGGGGCCCTGTGGTGGGGGCATGGCCTTAGTTTAGGTGCAAACAGAAAAGCTGCATTGTCAGAGCTCTATTGAAGGACATTAGAGCCAGTTGAGTTCTCCAATGAAAGGCTAGAATGTTTCATACTTTATTAGCTTCCTGGGGAAAAAACTTCATGGCAAGGTTTGCCTTGAATTTAGGTGTTTCAACTAGAAGAAAATTCTTAATCCGTAATACATGTTGGTCTCACGAGATAATTAGAAGATCTTCCCAACAAGACTGTCTTTTCATGTGGATGGCTCTATTTAGTCAGTTAGATGTGAACTGGTTTATATCTATAGATCCTAAGCTAATTAGGTGCAGCTGAACAATCATTAGGACTAGGCAAGGATCAGATAACAGGTAAGTGACCCTCATGTAGTAGAATGTCCTGGTGAAAGAGTGAAGGTGTATTTAGTTATATGTCATTTTCTGCTCTTTCGTGTCACCATGCCCCTTCACCATCATCTGTGCAAACTCCTCTCACTAATGGCCATTATTTCACAGCAGACCTGCCCACTTACCCCGTCAGAGGGCAGACCCCACTTTAGATACAATACCCTAAGGAATGTAGTAAGATTATTGCCTATACATGGCGGTGGGACGTGGACATTTTCACTTTGATTTATATTTGGTTAGATTCTGATTTCAAGCTAACTACATCACTGTAACATTGGGGCACAATAGTTGGTGCCACTAACAACAAACAAGGCTAGGGGTAATGAATGAAGCAACAATAAGGTTTCACCACTTTGACTGGACTGGACTAGATTGATTCCATAGCTGGTCGACCTTTAATGTGCATGGTATATTTTGTAAGTAGCCTAAACATAATTGGTTTTCCTGCAGTAGTGCTATGTGTCTGAAAATCTGTGTATTTTGTCTCTCACAGATCTTCCTCTCTGCCCTTCTGGCAGCCTTGGTGATACCATCCCTGGCCGATGACGTAAGTAGAAAAAAATTAGATTATGGTAAAATACAGCTGTTTAAGAATGTAGGCTATCTTGGCAGTGATAGGGCCTGATAATCCGTATACACTAATTATGTGCACATTTCCTTGCGTGTTTATTTTGCTTCACTCTGCTAACCATTTCAGATGCATTTGTTTTCTTGATAAAAGGTAGATAGATACATTGATTAGATCAGAGAGATTATTGATGCCTGTCTGACATTATGTTTACATTGTACTACTCGTTGGATGTATTTTGTTCAGTCTTGAATATGTTTGGTTCTGTATGAGCAAGCAGCACAAAATGTTCCTAGAGTATAATTTAGTCAGTCAAGGGGCCAAAAATATAGGGAGTCCACAAATTCCGATAGTAATTCTCATAAGGAAAATAAATATGGAAAATTAGGAAAGTATAAGAACACTGAATAGATTGTCGGCAAAACTAAAATGAGGTGAAGCAGCCAGGTCAAACGTACAGTGTGAAAATCGGTTCAGCAGTTTTTGGAAAAAACATAAATTTGGTTACATAATTAGTTAAAAATATTTATGATGTTTTGGGTGGATGGCATATTGATTTCTTTTAATAACATTTGAATATGTGAGAATTTAGATTGTTTGGCAAAAAGATTCAGTTTTAGTTTTGGCAATCTTGAACTTGTGATTGCTGGACAAAATCTAGTCAATGGAAACAATATTTGGCCTTGTGTGGATGGAATAGTAACTAAAGGGCTGAGTGAGGAGTGTTTCCGAAAGCTGCACCCTGTCCCCATTACCGACTATGCATGAGCACCCTCTGTAGCAGATGGTTTTGTGAATACAGGGTCCCTGAACCCAGAGTCTACTGCATACGTCCTAGCGCCATGCACAGGCCACGTGCAGGCTGGATCCAAATGCAGTGCACAGCTGACTGTGGTAGTAAAGGTACTTGGCATAATATGTGGCCATGCACAAAGAGTTTTGTGAACTCAAAATTTTAGGTTTCAGGGAAGATAATTATGGGCAGCTGCATAGGGCCATTAGTTCTGCACACCTGTATCAGAAAGTTTACATCTCAAACCTGCTGAACTTGGCCTTTGGTCATGCAGAGGTGATTCGGATGAACAAGAGCTGACACTGAGCATGGTTCAAAGACATACCCTCTATCCAGACCCCACTGCACCCAGACACCATGGGCTCTGTAAACTCACTTTTTGGGGGTTAGTAAAAAAACAAAATAATCCGTGATGAGCTATGCACAGCCTTGGAAGGTTTTGTGACCTGGATTAAAGTTATGGCAGAAGGCAAAAGCAGTGCCCCGTGGCCCGCTGCCCACTGGCCATGGCTGAGACTCATGGGCTGTGGCATCTGTAGGCTCTGTAGAATGGCGTTCTTGGGGAGGCGGGATTACTGAAAACATACTATTGACTAGCTGGATATGCTGTGTATGGCCTATAGATGGGTGCAATGACCTCAGAACGTTTACTTCCCAATTCAGGGTACATACACACACAGCTGACTTAGGAGATACAAGTGGGCACAGAATGTGGCCAAATGTCTATGGACATACACCACTGAATTTGTGACCCTTGAATTATGTGGGCAAGACCAAAACACACTTTGTGTCTTAAACAAGCAGTGCACAGCCAAATGCTTAAATTGTGCCTGGTGAAAGCTACACAAGTAGTATATCTGCCAAGCACTCTTTGTGGTCTCATCCCATTCACCTATCATCATCTGTACATGGTATAGGTCCTTACTTGGTTACTTGGAGGTCTAAATTGTGATCTGAATGTTGTGCCGTCTATTGCACCCATCGCTCCAATGATTTAATCCTTTAGCCAAGACAGGTCCCATGGTATTGGTCTGTATACATTCAATACAGCCAACACTCTAGTGATTTGATGCTTTTGATTAGAGTCTGTGCCATTGCTAAAAATGTAATATTGTTTATTAGGCTCTTTGCAATTAAACTCATCTGAAGATGCCCCACAGGCACTTTCTAATGTTAAATGTGAAGAGCCGCAGCAGTTCGACACTGTAGATATTTTGCTCACTTTTCTACAGTGGCGGCTCGCATAGGGTGTGTTGTGGGGCGGTAGGGCGGGGTAGGGGAGGGGCAGGGTGGGGGTAGTAAACTCGGACATACGACGGAACGGAGGAAAGTACGTTCCTCCGTTCTGTCGTATGTCCGAGTTTACTACCCCCCCGCCCCGCAGCACGCCCTATGTGAGCTGCCACTGCTTTTCTAATGAGTAGATCTATTAAATTAGATCTGGTGATGCTATGACACTTTCTGTGCACTTCTGATTTGTCACTTCAAAGTAGACTTGGTTGCATAGGGCTGCTCTGAAGATCATGTTGTAACTGCTAATGGTTTGCTGGTTTCTCCGGCAGTCTGTCACCCTTACTAACCAGGGCAATGATGGCGGCAGTGTCCACCAGACAGTGAACATCAACAATGGACAGAACATTGCCAATATCAACACTAACGCCGGGTGGAACTCGGTGAACTCTATCTGGGACTACAACACTGTGAGTACCTGAAAGTGTGGGCTTTGCATCGACGTGAAAAACATGTGGATGACCAAATACAAAAGTAGATAGCATGTATATTACACATTAGTGTTAAGGGGAAGTTGGGTCTCCTTGACTGGGAACCATCAATACTCTCGACACCACTTCTTGATCCATTGACTGGACTCTGTGGCCATTATGTTGGTGTTTCTTCATTTGGTCTGAATACAACCCTTTAACTCAGACAATACTATTCTACTCGAGCTCAGAACCTTAGTATCCATACCTGAGACTTTAGAATATGGGGTAGCACAAGGCCTGGGCTTTTCTCCACATCAATTAATAAGCTACTTCTAATGTTAGGACTTTACTTTGTCAATCTTATGTCAATGATACACAGATTTACAGGGAGTTTAAAATATATAAATAAACCATAATTTCATTTTCCCTCACGTTTTGAACACTGTATGCAGCTGCATGCAATTTGAAAGAGATAAAATGGAAGTCATTAGGGCATATTTACAAGCGAATATCGCCACCAGAACGTCACTTTTAGTGACTTTCTGGTCGCGATATCCCCTTCTCCTTATTTACAAAGCAGCATTAAGCTACTTAAGGTTTAAGCAGCACTAAGCCACTTCTAAATAAGGTCCATTTTCATGCTTCACTTAGCGTGAAAGAGGCGTGCAATGGGTGTTGCAGTGGGCGTTCCGCCGCAACACCCATTGCTTTTTGACGCTGCTCCATATTTAGAAGCACCAGGCAGCGTCAAAAACTAACGTGAGGTAATACCTGGTCTTAGGATGGCGATACGAGGATAAATTATTAATTTCTCCTTGTATTTTGCTCTTTCTATGTGTGCTGCATTCTGGCACATCCCTCCGTTTTAAAATGTCAGAGCGCAGCACTACCAATTTTGGCCTAACACTGCACTCTGACATTTTATTGTAAATATCCCCCTTTATTTTCTAGGTTAAAGCTAGAATAAGCAATTAGCTAAATAACGCAAAATCACCATTATTTATGCAAATGGTAACAGTGCTCCGATAGTGAAAAATCCAAGTATTGCATCTGTAAAACCCATGTTTAATTCACAGATTCCTATTTAACAGCACTTCTACACATTTGAAATATAAAGTCATCTATCAACGGTGAGGAGTTTAAGGATCTAAGGTACCGGCCTCCCATCTCCTCACCGTTCAATGCTCAGCCTTAGAAGGCAGGAGAATCACATTGCTTGAGCAAAACACTTGAAACTCACTGCCACACACACACTCCAGCACTCAAAAGAGAGCATGAAAAGCTACTTTTCGCTCACTTGATTCATTGTTCTAGAAGACAACTACCTGTCCACCGCCCAATGATGGGTTTCATGAAGGCACTACATAAATGTTCCATTCATTCATTCATTTATTAAATGATGACAGTAGTATTAAAGGCACCTTCCTGGTTGCACACAGAATGCTCGTCAGGCATACAAACCCACTAAACAACAACACGTGACCAGTGTTAGACATGGATGGGAGCGGTAGGTAACACCATAGGCTCGTCCTTTCATTTTTGAGCAGCCTGAGATCACATTAATTGAGGGTGGAAATTATACTTGGTGCTGTTTGATAGCAGGAAGTGGGAGACTGTGGCCCTCTGAAGTTCCCTCCTATGGTGGTGGATTGGAGTACCAGAAAGGTAGGAGATTTCCTGGTGGACTTCAACATAGTTATCTTTATTGTTACAGGAAATAAATGATGCTCCAATGTTATGTCAGATCCGGCTACAAATATTTACAGTACTGTTTGTTTTTCAGAGTTTACTTAGAGGAGGAACTAGTAATTTTGGCAAAAATATTAGAAAGGTTGTTTGGCAGGCGGGGTCCAGTGGGTTTAGGAATATTTAAAGCCTCATGCAGTGTTTTTTTCCCAGTATCTCTTTATTGGTTTTCTGGTACATCAGTTGCACACAGTTTGCCAAAGCATTTAAGCATATTATCATACATTTCATGCATGTCTATAACATAATGTACATCTGTCCCAGGTGTTTTGTGGAACTGAAGGAACATGACGTCCCCATGTTAGTTGGGTTACACATTTGTGCATGCAGTACATATCCATGCAGTCTTTTCTTTTTTTGAAGCCAGGGGAACCACTTGCCCCTGAGGCCAGCATTTGAACTAGCATGAAACCAGAAAACTATTACAACTCTCCCTTATCTGGAGGAATATAATTATTAAACCGGGTTGTAGCCACTGTTGCAGTCTACAATATAGCCCCTTCATGGTGGGTCTGGGTATTGCATCCCACTGGTTCCTGTCCTGATAGACAATAGACTGTCATCATAACTATACCAGTTGTGTACGCCCTCTCTACAGTGATTGTTTGTGTTACATAGGGGGCATTCTTTAGTGTATAACACAGTTCGCACCCTCTACACTCGATACAAAAGGTGTGTGGTGTATCGTATGCACATCCCGAGTGAGACCTGATGATGATGATTCAAGTGAAGGTGGTTTCTTGTCTGTTTTAGGTTTTAGTGCTGTAACATAGTCATCCCATGTTGGCAGCCCCCTAAGGCCCTGTGCATATAGTTTATTCCACGCATCCGTCTCTGCCGTCCCCCATTTGAGGAGGTCTTTTAGCCACCATTGATGGCTCGGTGCCCCAGGCGATTTCCAGGCAATGCTTCATTTGGCTAGTGAATAGGCCAGGGCTATGAGTCTCACATAAGTGGTTTGTTTGTAAGCTCAGCCACAGTCCCCACCACGTCTTCAGAGTAACTTACTATTTCAGGACAGGACCACAACATATGTTGGAAGTCCTCTGCCAATGAGGTGAATATAGGGCATTTGGGTTCTATCATGAGGTTCAACAGCGCTGAGGTAAGATAGGTTTGATGTGAATAGTTGAACTGGGTGTACTTGAGTCTGTGGTTCTTTGACGATGTCTTTACATGCCTCATCGCCCTTCCCACTGCTTATTTGTCAATTCCTGGCCCACAATGGTATTCCATTTTCCCCACAGGCTGGGGTACTCATTAAGGCCAGTGCCCAGCAGCGCATTGTATAACAGAGTTAACATCCCACCTATCCTTGCCATATGTTAATAAGAGCCCCAGCATTTCGAAGGTGCGCTGCTCTGTCAGATCTTGGCCCCATGTCTTTCTAAGGATGAGTCAGTGCATTATACGTCAGCGCAAGGAACTGCCCTAAGCCAATTCCGTGTTTCTCAGTCACTTTCGGGAATGTGAGCAATATGTTTTGTTCAAATCTATCTCCAAAAGTGGACAGTGCATTCTCTGACCAGTGCTTCGTGTAAGTGTCGGGTGATTCCTTTGAAGTCCTCCACTGTGGTCAGTATGCCGGGGAGATCCCGTTGAGCTTCCATGAGGTAGAGAAATGCCTCATCCACATACAGGAAGATGACATCCCATGTGCCATTGCATGTTATTCCCCACTCTGGGCCTCTCGTCTTAAAAGGATCCGGAAGCGGCTTAAAGACTAGTGCAAATATTGAGGGTGACAGTGGGTACCCCTGCCTGGTGCCCCAGCCAAAGGGGAAAGATTCAGAAATGTCTCTGCCCGTGTGCACTCTACCTGTCAGGGCGGAGTACAAGAGACTAATCCAGCATCTAATTTCGGGCTCAAACCCCAAGAGTTCGAGTACTGCCTTTAGGAACGGCCATCCCAACATATCAAATGCTTTCTTGATGTCTAGAGGGATCGGAATCGTATCATCTTCCATTCCATTATCACAAACAGTCGTCGCAGATTCAGGAATGTATTCCTCCCTGGGATAAACCCATTTTGATCCAGGTGCATCAGTGTGAAATCACTTGGGTCAATCTGTTTGCTATCACCTTTCCTAAAATCTTGCAGTCAGTGTTGAGCAACGACAGAAGCCAATAGGATCACACGTCTAAGGTATCGCGATCTGGTAACTTCATGTCATGTTTAACCTGCATTTCTTATCCTAAAATTATGTCTCTAGTTTTATCGTAATATGTTTTGGGAGTGCGCATACACCTTTACCCTGAATTTTACCAAGCACTACTCTTCAAAGTATGAAACATCCACAAGCTCTAATAGAGCACCTCTGTATACACTTATATTTGAATATTAAGACATTCATATGGCTCTCATATTGCACTCATACTGAACTGCATTATGCAGTTCTAGCTCATTTCTGAGGAGCTCGCAAACTCTCATGATGCAGCTCTACACTGACTTGGACCGTGCATTGATATTTCAGTGCAAAGAGATTCACAGATATCTAACAATTCACCTCCATACTGGCATGCACCATACATTCATATTCTTGGTTAGACATTCACAGGGCTCTCATACACTCTATGCTGATTTAAACTAAGCACTACTATCCTCTACAAGGTCGACCATATAGCTACGACAATACCCCTCACTTCTGTCATTGACTGATATCCTTGTTCTGAGACATTTGCATAAATTATATTGCACAGATATTAAATGCTGCAACATGCACAGCCAGCCGACCCCTGAAACATTGAGTGTTCACATTTTACACAGCTGCAACATGTACTGATAGCCAAGTACTGAACCATTCGCCTAGATTACCCTGCACTTTATACTGACGTACAAGTACTGAGACATTAAGAGTACTCTGAAGTTGAACCTCTTTGATGACCAACATTATACACTGATATCCCAGTAGTAAAGGCCTACATTGAGCCACACTCCGACACACCGTGGTAGAATGTTTTCCCAGACATGGATACAAAGTAGCAGCTTCTTTGACATTGCTATGGAGAGCATTGACAGACAGGGCTCCTCCTCTCCTTCCATAATAATATGTGGACAATGGGGAAAAATGTGACTTATGTCCAAATAAAATAGCTATTGAACGCTTGTTGACATACTACTGCATCCATTGTAGAGAGATGCGCAACAGGTAGATTTAGAGAAATAGAAGGTGCATGTATTGCAGTGTTCACACATCACTTTAGAAGGAGGTGCATAGACAGGAAGCCTTAGCCCTGATGAGATCCGATAAATTTTAATTTGGCCAAAATGTTAACAATAAAGTCTTGGTTGCAGTTTAATTGACCCACATTGTGTACATCAAATAGACTTTTGGCATGGTTCAGTGTTAGAGAGTGGCCATATCAACCCTGGGTTTTCATGACACATTGCCCACTGGACAATTCTTTATATGTATTTCAGGTGTAAAATTATGCTGCACTTAATCGAGCCCAGTTCTCTGTGGGAGGGATTTTCAAAGTATTGAATTTCAAGGGATCAAGGCTATGCCTCTGTTCTCCTGGCTACAAAAACTAAGGGCCTGAATACAAGTTTGGCGCAACGGCACACCTTTGCTGGCCAAACCTGTGCATGGACTGCCAGCCATATTACGAGTTGTAAAGGTACAACTCATAATACGGTCAGCGGTCCTTTGGCCTTTCCCATGGCGGTGCCTTGAAGACAGGCACCGCAATGGTAATGGGCAAAAAGTTCCAGCACGGCATGGACGGTGTTGTCAATGCTGTGCTGAAACTGGGGGGAATTCAGGTGAATGTATCAGGCAGGGGGGTAATGGGGGCCCTGTAGGGCCCCCTTTGTTTCTGCTTAGCCAGCCTTTTTATGGCAGGACTCCACCATGAAAAGGCTGGCAGTCAAGGAACTCAAAATATGCTCAGCGGGACTGCACCAGTACATGCTCAGCATAATGCGTTGTAGCACTCCTGCGCCACCACCAGGGAATGACTGTTTCCTGGCGCAGCCGGCGGTCCACCGCTGATACGATTTAGAAAGTCATAATTGGCAAAACGGTGGACCGCCACTCCTGTGCCACAGTGAGTTTGGGGGTCGCAAGACAGCCAGGCTTGTAATCAGTCCCTAAGAGTGCTCAGGAGCAAACTTTACTACCAGAATGGGGACATTTCATACTCCCACAGAATGTATAAGCAATGTCAGCCCTTCCCTTTTCATGTCCGGAATCTTGCTTGCTCTGCCAGGCAATAAAGAGCATGGCAAGTTGTGCATGAAGTCATGCCCAGAGATGAGCTCTGTACATCCTTGCTTCCTAGCCTTCTGTACCCATGAATGCCAGGCCAGAACATTAATATGAAAAAATATTAATAATACTGTCTTGTCCATACCCCACCTCTCCATTTGGAAGCAGTGCAAAATAATAAATATTTTTACAAAATGTTATAATATATATTTAATTAACATACATATATTAAATTGATTTAATTATTATCTACATTAATATTACTATATAACATTGCTGGATTTGTATGCTGTTCTCTTCATTGGCAGTGTTTTCCATAGGCTTCTGATAGGCTTATTTTGCATGAATCTACCTATCTAGTTTAGAACAAACCTGACTCTACCACTTTACCTCTAATACTCACTGCCCATCTCTCTCTCTCTCTCTCTCTCTCTCTCTCTCTCTCTCTCTCTCTCTCTCTCTCTCTCTCTCTCTCTCTCTCTCTCTTTTTCTACCTCTCTATCTCTCCATGGCCCTTGGCTGGTAAGCCACTATTAAAATCCCAAGACGTAATTATCTTCATATGTTGTTTACAAAATCTACATCTGCACACAGATTTTCCTACTTTATCTCTCTTAAATACTGCACATTTAGCAGAAATTGCAACTCAAAAATGTCCACAAAACGACTCTTGGTGGAATTATTAACCTATGAAGCACCACACAATTTCCTCTTCCTGCTTTCGTGAACACCTGAAACCTGTTCCAATATTCTCACCGATGACTGTCTCCGCTCTTCATGTGCATGTGTGGCAGTTGTGCTGCCAATGTATGGATATTCATAGCTGCCAACCTGCCTCATTATCAAATGTATTACTTCTAGCCAGGCCTAATTTGTTAACAAAAGTATATAGGAGTCAGGAAACTGTGATATTGCTTTAACCAAAGTAAACATGGGCTCACAAAACCCAGATGGCCCAGTGTAGCTGCTGAAGGAGCCTGAGCGGCTGGATCCACTGGGCAGCTATGCTTAAACGCATCACTCCATCTGGTATTTGGAAGATGTGGAATATCTTCACCATTCTCCTATGCACATTTTATCAACATATTATCAATTCACTACTCACAGGTGTAGGAAGGTGGAATCTGACTATATGGTTGCCCCCACTTTTTTTATGGTGTTTTGCTGGTTTATGACTTAGTTGGACTGGGATCCTGCTATTCAGGGCCCCAGTCTATCTGCTTTCTCTGTAAAAGGTTTCCATGTGCCTTAGGCACATCACTGATTGGAATCTGGAGTGCCCTTATAAGTCCCTAGTATATGGTATACTATGTACCAAGGGCATAGGTACCTCAGAGGCCTGCCAGGGGCTGCAGCATGTATTATGCCACCCCTGGAAGGCCATCCAAACTGACACCACAGGTCTGCTACTGCAGCCTGGGTAAGGTGGTGCATGCACCCCTTACTGTGATATAGGTTACCTATATCACTAAATACATACACACATATAAACCTATAAGTCACTCCTAAGGCAGGCCTTATCAATCCTAAAGGCAGAGTGCATGGTTCCTATGTGAGAGGGTGCCCCTGCATGAGCAGGGCCCCTCTACAGCGTTCGGAGACCATCTCTGATGCTGTTTGTAGTGCAGCCTGACCATATACTCTTAAGCGCATTATATCTCGCGGTAAAATGCTAACTTTGGAATGGCTGCACCTAAACATGTCGTGTTTGGTGTCAAACATCTTGGAATACTACCCCCCGCCAATACTGGCGGCGGGGGTAGCATTCCACCCTTCTAGAGGGAAAGACATGTTAGCTCTGGCTTACCCGGTAACTTCTTTCTGAAGCCCTGGCATCACAAAATGGATGCTGCTGCCACAGACACAAGTCTGGCCTCCTGCTGCTGGACGAAACTCCGGCAGGGGAGGCCTGGACAATAGGTTTCCTGTTGCAGGGAGGTGTGACCACCTCCCCAGACAGGATAATGTGTATTGGGGCTGGGTGGGTGCACTCTTAGAGTGCTTTGAAGTCCTGCACTGGGGGAGCAAAAGGCTCCTCTGTGCATATGCCAGTTCAAACCAGCTCAGGGGCTACCTGCCCCTGCTCTGGCACGAAACTGGACAAAGGGAAGTGGGTGTAGCCACCCCTCCCTTGACCCTCCCATAGGTGGGGTCATAGAGTTAGTCCCTCCCTGTTTTACTGGTTAAAATGGGGAACCCTTGCCACAGCAAGATTAGATATACCTGGATGAAACTCTGAAACTGAATCCTGGACCTTCGACGCTCTACGACAAGATTAGAGGACTGAAGAATCTCCCTTGGGGTCAAGGAGTGACTCCCCTGCTTGGCAGGCACCAAAGAAGCATCTGTCCGGTTCGCATTTCTGAAGCTCCCGTCGGACGCCGAAGTCATCGCATCACCAGAGGTGGATTCTCAGACTTCCCCGAGGCTACCCTGAGTCCCCAGCAAAGCTGAGGCCCGTGGCTATCGTGGGTGACTTGAGACTGTGACCCCTGGGCACCGAGCACACTTGCAAGTGCATCATCTTCTGGGTCTCCCAAGAAGTCGTGCTTTGGGCTCCGAGTAGCCCTAGCCTCCAGCACCACCTGCACCGAAGATCACTGGCCCCCACTCCACGAGTGTCCTGTAAGCCAGCTCCACGTGCGGCGTCATGAGGCTCCTTCGCGGTCGCTAGCCCATTGGCTAGTAGCCCTTAACGAAGGCCAATCTTTTCCTTACTTGGCATCCTGGTTGCTCCAGGCCTGCCCTCACTTACCTTCGCTGGGTGAGTTCCACAGACCTTGTTGGTCTGCACCATCGACGATCTACATCTTACTTGAGACTTGCCGTTGCCAAGGCTTGTTGGGTCCAATCCGGTCGCCGACACCTCAGCACTCGACAGACATCAAGCCCCAGCCCGAATCCTACTCCTGGTCACCGACAACGCCTCCCGGACCTCGTGGCTGAAGAGTCAAGACGACCGTCAATGCACCTGAAGCACTCGACATCGGTGGGCATCTGTCCATCGCCTTCCTGGTCACTGGCTAGTGACCCAGACTCTGTCCCCTCTGCTTTCAGGTTCACCAGAACTCCGATCCACTCTTGGATCCACCCGGACACTTTTCTCTTGGCCGCCAGCAGCACTTTGCAGCAGATCGCCATTCGAATCGACGACGAAACCCGACCCCGAAAGGCACCTATGCACCCGGCTTCCCTGGGTGAGGTAACACGAGTACTCCGGTGCTCCCGTGGGTAGAGACTCTTCAAAGTCCTAGATCTCAAAGGGTTTTGTCCTAGTCCTCTTTTAAGTGTCCCTTTCCTCTATTTTCCCGATCCCGACTTTCTCCATAGAAGTTAACGGCGTATCGCGGTTGTGTATTTACACTGCACGCGTCTCCCGTGGGTCCCCTGTGTCACTACCTTGGGTGGTTCCTTGTGGTCCAAGCACTTCTAGAGGCTCTAGGCCTAGTGTCTAGTTCAGTCGTGGTTCGCATACCACTTTATTGGTATATGGTTTGGTACGCCCCTAGGGCCCAAACGTGTATTTGTGCTATTACTGTGATTTAAGATCTTATAACTTATGTACTTCGAACTCTAGCCTCATAAAGAGACTAGAGGGGTGTGTTTAGCAATAAATACATATATTTTGAATATATACCTGGTGTGGTGCTCTTTCATTTGGTCACTCAAGAGATTATAGACTGGTAAAACAAGCTGCTTTACATTCCTTCAAGACTTAGCCTGAAGGCTGCTCTCCATAGCTACCACTAGGATAGCTTTCAATAAGGTTGTCTTTAACCTATCTACCATAAGAGTCGATTTGCCCTGGTGCAAGGTGTCCACTTTAATTAGTGAACAGCATATACCAGGCCAACTTCTCACATTGGTGTGCAGCGTGTGGGATTCCAGCTTGCTATTGTTTTACCAGATAATCTCAATTGAATTGATCAACTGAAAACCACTAAAGGTACCTAAGGTACATATAATTTAAGCTTAGAATAACAGTAAGTTCTACTGAACTTAGAGTTGTGTGTTAAGGGATAGCACAACCCTTTCTACAACTCAAGAGAGTTTAGTAGGCCACACTAGAGTAGGTAGTGCATACACCACACCACACTAGTAATGTCTTTAAGGGCAGGATCCAAAGAATCCTTGCAGGAAGCCATTGAGCTTCCACCCTCCAAGTATGATACACTCCCATTCTTGGAATTGAGAGCTTTATGTAACTTGAGAAAAATAAGGACAGGCCAAAGCCCCACCACCCAACACCTCAAGGAGTTGTTGGTGGCTTATGACCTTAGTAAGCCTGTAGGGACTGAAGGGGTAGGAGCTGAGGGTGGGGCAGGAGAAGAGGAGGACGCTAGGGGTACCAGTACCCCCAGCCCCCTCTGAAACTGGCCAGTAGGGTGACAATGACCCTGACCTGGAAAACCAAATCCCTCCTGTGGATGATGATGAGGATGATCAAAATGATGCCCTCTTTGTCCCCCCAGGAAGGATTAAGAGTGTGCCCAGAAGGTCTAGGTCTCCTTCTCAGGAGTCTAACCACTCTGGCACCTCTATAGGGAGCTCTGTCTCATCTCACAGGAGGGAATCCTCTCATGAGAGAAGAAAGAGGCTAGTCCAGTATGAGGAAACTCAGCTGGAACTCAGAAAAAAGCAATTAGCTTTAGATAGAGAATCCCTAGATCTCCTTAGAGAGAGAAGAAAGTTGGGACTAGAGTCCCATGGTGGCAGCAATATCCCTAGAGATAGGGAAAGGTCTTATGACCATAGAAACCTAAACAAGATTGTCCCTCCCTACCAGAGTGGGGATGACATCCACAAATGGATAACTGCACTGGAGAGGGCCTGTAAAGTTCAGAAGGTCCCCCAGAGGCAGTGGGCAGCAATCTTGTGGCTCTCCTTTGCAGACAAAGGTAGAGACAAGCTCCTCACTGTAAGAGAAGAGGATGCTGACAATTACACAGTCTTGAAGAGTGCTCTGATAGATGGGTTTGGCCTAACCACTGAACAGTATAGGTTGAAGTTCAGAGACACCCAAAAGCTCAGACTCAAGACTGGGTTGATTTTGTAGATTGTGCTACAAAGGCTCTGGAAGGTTGGATACATGGCAACAAAGTGCATGACTTTTTAGGATTGTACAATTTGATTATGAGGGAGCAGATCCTTAATAATTGTCAAAACCAGCTTTTGCACCAGTATCTGGTGGACTCTGATCTGACCTCTCCCCAAGAATTGGGAAAGAAGGCAGACAAATGGGTCAGAACCAGAGTAAAAACTAGAAATCAGGGTGGTGACCAGAAGAAAGATTCTACTAAGTCCCAAGAGAAAGGTGGGGATAAATCTAAGGATAAGTCCCCTACAGGGCCCCAAAATTCCTCTTCTGGGGGTGGGTCCCAAACTCCTTCCTCTCCTGAAAAGAAACCATATTGCCATGTCTGTAAAAAGCCTGGGCACTGGAAAACTGATCCCAGTTGCCCCAGGATTGGCAATAAAGAAAATGTTCCTCCCACAACTACTACCACCCCTCCTGGTACTACCAGTAGTAATCCTCCAGTTGGGAGTAGTGCACCCAAAAAGTTAGGTGCTTTTGCAAGAGGAACAGAGGTGGGCCCTAGTTTAGACAGGGACCCCTCAACAGACTCCTCAGACTCTGATGGTGGTATAGGATTTGCCACCTTTACCATGGGTCCCATAGCATTGGGCAGGTACAGACTGGAGCCAATGATTAATGGTCAGAAAGCTGTGGCATTTAGGGACACAGGGGCTAGTGTCACCATGGTGGCAGGGAAACTAGTCCCCCTCACCAGCTTTTACCTGAGTTTAAATACCAGGTGACCAACATTGATGGTGTCAGAACAGATCACCCCATGGCCATAGTCAATCTCAGCTGGGAGGGGGTCACAGGCCCAAAGAGAGTGGCAGTGTCCCCCACCTTACCTGTAGATTGCCTGATGGGCAATGATCTGGAAATTTCAGCCTGGGCTGAAGTTGAACACCAAACCCACCTTAGGATGTTGGGCGTCCCTGTAAAGGTTAGTGGGGCTGTAATGGCCACAGCCCCAGCCCAAAATTTTGGAGAGATGGAGCCTGGAAGAATGGCCCACTCTCCCCCAAAAGAGAGCACAAGGGTTGAAGAGAAGTCTTCTTCCCCCCAGACAATAGGTAAGGGTCAGCCTCCTCAGGGAACTGACCCTACCCCTAGTGAAGGAACTGCCACAGAGGTAGTCAGGCCTGGCCTGGCCACACCCCTGATGGCAGAGGACCCTTCCAAGGTGGTACCCAGTCTGGAGCAGGTAACCTGCCCCTCTCTACCCTGCCTCAGTCAGCCCAGGGCTGCAGAGGTCAGGGAGGTCAGTGGACCCCCAGGGCCCCCTGTCCAGAGGAAGCCCCCATCAGCAGATTAGGGGCACCCAGTCTAGTAGCCCTAGCCAGGTGAAAATTCCTCTACACACTGAGGGATCCCCCATACCTTTATGTAGGGACCTCCCCAGAAGGACTCTGGTAGGCAAGGGCAAACCTGGGACCAGAAGGTTCCAAACCTGCCATGTCCCTCCAGTAGTCCATCCAAAGGGACCCAACCCCCAGCTGTAGGCAGCCAAAGGTTGACCCTTAGAGCAAAGTGCAACTCAGTCATGGAAAGACAGGCATACATGGTGACCAGTGATCTGAGGAAGCTGAGGCCAACATTCCTAGGGCCTCACTTCCCTACTCAGACACCTCACCAGCCTTGTACTTTACCTAAGCACACCACAGGTAGTGATTCCCCATGGTGGAGACCCTCTCATACCCTTAGGGTGAGGGATTGCTTAGTGGACCATAAGACAGGGGGCAACCATGCTAGTGCAGGTGCTTCCTTATATGACCACTTAGTCAATGAAGGCTCAACTGGCCAAGGTTAGCCTTATCTCCTTTCGTTTTGGGGGGTTATGTAGGAAGGTGGAATCTGACTATATGGTTGCCCCTACTTTTTTATGGTGTTTTGCTGGTTTATGACTTAGTTGGACTGGGATCCTGCTATTCAGGGCCCCAGTCTATCTGCTTTCTCTGTAAAAGGTTTCCATGTGCCTTAGGCACATCACTGATTGGAATCTGGAGTGCCCTTATAAGTCCCTAGTATATGGTATACTATGTACCAAGGGCATAGGTACCTCAGAGGCCTGCCAGGGGCTGCAGCATGTATTATGCCACCCCTGGAAGGCCATCCAAACTGACACCACAGGTCTGCTACTGCAGCCTGGGTAAGGTGGTGCATGCACCCCTTACTGTGATATAGGTTACCTATATCACTAAATACATACACACATATAAACCTATAAGTCACTCCTAAGGCAGGCCTTATCAATCCTAAAGGCAGAGTGCATGGTTCCTATGTGAGAGGGTGCCCCTGCATGAGCAGGGCCCCTCTACAGCGTTCGGAGACCATCTCTGATGCTGTTTGTAGTGCAGCCTGACCATATACTCTTAAGCGCATTATATCCTCGCGGTAAAATGCTAACTTTGGAATGGCTGCACCTAAACATGTCGTGTTTGGTGTCAAACATCTTGGAATACTACCCCCCGCCAATCCTGGCGGCGGGGGTAGCATTCCACCCTTCTAGAGGGAAAGACATGTTAGCTCTGGCTTACCCGGTAACTTCTTTCTGAAGCCCTGGCATCACAAAATGGATGCTGCTGCCACAGACACAAGTCTGGCCTCCTGCTGCTGGACGAAACTCCGGCAGGGGAGGCCTGGACAATAGGTTTCCTGTTGCAGGGAGGTGTGACCACCTCCCCAGACAGGATAATGTGTATTGGGGCTGGGTGGGTGCACTCTTAGAGTGCTTTGAAGTCCTGCACTGGGGGAGCAAAAGGCTCCTTCTGTGCATATGCCAGTTCAAACCAGCTCAGGGGCTACCTGCCCCTGCTCTGGCACGAAACTGGACAAAGGGAAGTGGGTGTAGCCACCCCTCCCTTGACCCTCCCATAGGTGGGGTCATAGAGTTAGTCCCTCCCTGTTTTACTGGTTAAAATGGGGAACCCTTGCCACAGCAAGATTAGATATACCTGGATGAAACTCTGAAACTGAATCCTGGACCTTCGACGCTCTACGACAAGATTAGAGGACTGAAGAATCTCCCTTGGGGTCAAGGAGTGACTCCCCTGCTTGGCAGGCACCAAAGAAGCATCTGTCCGGTTCGCATTTCTGAAGCTCCCGTCGGACGCCGAAGTCATCGCATCACCAGAGGTGGATTCTCAGACTTCCCGAGGCTACCCTGAGTCTCCAGCAAAGCTGAGGCCCGTGGCTATCGTGGGTGACTTGAGACCGTGACCCCTGGGCACCGAGCACACTTGCAAGTGCATCATCTTCTGGGTCTCCCAAGAAGTCGTGCTTTGGGCTCCGAGTAGCCCTAGCCTCCAGCACCACCTGCACCGAAGATCACTGGCCCCCACTCCACGAGTGTCCTGTAAGCCAGCTCCACGTGCGGCGTCATGAGGCTCCTTCGCGGTTGCTAGCCCATTGGCTAGTAGCCCTTAACGAAGGCCAATCTTTTCCTTACTTGGCATCCTGGTTGCTCCAGGCCTGCCCTCACTTACCTTCGCTGGGTGAGTTCTACAGACCTTGTTGGTCTGCACCAT
Source organism: Calotriton arnoldi (assembly GCA_963921515.1). Lineage (NCBI taxonomy): Eukaryota > Metazoa > Chordata > Amphibia > Caudata > Salamandridae > Calotriton > Calotriton arnoldi. The sequence goes on along the minus strand of CAWUFW010022333.1, from coordinate 37,855 downwards.
CGACGATCTACATCTTACTTGAGACTTGCCGTTGCCAAGGCTTGTTGGGTCCAATCCGGTCGCCGACACCTCAGCACTCGACAGACATCAAGCCCCAGCCCGAATCCTACTCCTGGTCACCGACAACGCCTCCCGGACCTCGTGGCTGAAGAGTCAAGACGACCGTCAATGCACCTGAAGCACTCGACATCGGTGGGCATCTGTCCATCGCCTTCCTGGTCACTGGCTAGTGACCCAGACTCTGTCCCCTCTGCTTTCAGGTTCACCAGAACTCCGATCCACTCTTGGATCCACCCGGACACTTTTCTCTTGGCCGCCAGCAGCACTTTGCAGCAGATCGCCATTCGAATCGACGACGAAACCCGACCCCGAAAGGCACCTATGCACCCGGCTTCCCTGGGTGAGGTAACACGAGTACTCCGGTGCTCCCGTGGGTAGAGACTCTTCAAAGTCCTAGATCTCAAAGGGTTTTGTCCTAGTCCTCTTTTAAGTGTCCCTTTCCTCTATTTTCCCGATCCCGACTTTCTCCATAGAAGTTAACGGCGTATCGCGGTTGTGTATTTACACTGCACGCGTCTCCCGTGGGTCCCCTGTGTCACTACCTTGAGTGGTTCCTTGTGGTCCAAGCACTTCTAGAGGCTCTAGGCCTAGTGTCTAGTTCAGTCGTGGTTCGCATACCACTTTATTGGTATATGGTTTGAGTACGCCCCTAGGGCCCAAACGTGTATTTGTGCTATTACTGTGATTTAAGATCTTATAACTTATGTACTTCGAACTCTAGCCTCATAAAGAGACTAGAGGGGTGTGTTTAGCAATAAATACATATATTTTGAATATATACCTGGTGTGGTGCTCTTTCATTTGGTCACTCAAGAGATTATAGACTGGTAAAACAAGCTGCTTTACATTCCTTCAAGACTTAGCCTGAAGGCTGCTCTCCATAGCTACCACTAGGATAGCTTTCAATAAGGTTGTCTTTAACCTATCTACCATAAGAGTCGATTTGCCCTGGTGCAAGGTGTCCACTTTAATTAGTGAACAGCATATACCAGGCCAACTTCTCACAACAGGGACCCATCATTCCACAATGCACTGAATGACTTGAACCTTGGATGTTTGGCATGTGTTGTGCTATGGGTACTGACTTCTTTTTCAGATATTAATTTTTAACCAGCCATTCGGCACTCAAGTGACAGAATAAAAGCAGTAGCAAAAGATCAGTTATGATTTTAATAATCTCATACTTTCTAGAATGTAAACCCAGAGGGTAGATCAAATATAAAAGCCATTCTTGTAAACCTTTAATCTCTGCACAGTAAGCAAAACGGAATGATGCAAACAGTCGTATGTTAGAATATCAACTACAGAAACATTTTGCTATCAAAACATTGTGACCAAAATATTGAGGACCACAATTCAGAGAAGATATGTGTATAGATGCATTAGTCATAACTACACATCAGTGTATCAAGAAGATATATATAGTCAAGGTATATTTATGTGCAGTCAATTAAAGTCAACCCATTATTACCTATCTATACTTATCAACTTGATATTTTGGTCCTTGATATTTTAGTCAAAATATTTTGGTAGCACAAGTTTCTAGAAATGATGTTACGGAGTAATACTAGGCATTTAAAAGGAAAAAGTAGAAAATCATTTTATCTAAACATCAAAATGCATACACATTATTGTTATTCATTTTTTACTTGTTGCAAAGATTTACAAAAAGCCATATTATGTTGAGGACTTCCTTGATAAGTCAGAAATGGCATGTTTTCACTCTTGCTTAATTTGCATTGGATGGTGCATTTGTGTGATTCAAAAACATCCCTAGTTGTATGTTCCCACCTCCCACTTCGAACAAGAAATCCATAACAGTGTAAGAATTCAGTAAAATGTGTTTTTCTGTTTCCACCAATAAGGGTTATTTCCTTTCATTGTGGTTTTACCAGTGTTTTTGCATTTAAACTTAAGACAGGAATGCCTAAACATAATGAATAAGGATATCTCTGGATACATAAGGATATCAGTGAATAGCAGTCGAGTGTCACTTGGGCATATGTGCTTCTTTTCTTTGCAAGAGGAAAGTGGTCAGATGCTGTTATGGTGCTCGGTTGAAGGTTTATTGCCTGTATAGTTTTAAAGAGGGGGCAGGAGCTTGGGCCCACCTAAACATTTATCTCCAGACCAATGTCTTGGTAGCAGCTTGAGAGATAAAAGAGAGAAAACAATCACAGTTAAATCACAATACAGTGTAACTAATTTGGTCACACAATAATCCACTAGACAATTTAATCTGAGTTTAGTAGAGTTTAATTATAAATTTAGAAAAAAATCAATATAGACCAGCCTCAACATTATCATATAGAAATACAGAACGACCAAAATAAGCCCAAATATCCTGAAGAGATTTACCCTATATAATACAAAGAAGACAGCGAACTATAATGACAATGCAAATGATCAGGAAAAAGAATTGAGTATTAAACTGCATCAAATGGCTCTCCAAGGTAAGCATTAGCAAGCTATCTCTCCCTAAACTACCTTAAAGAGGCAACCCTAAACTTAAAAGCATTTAGTAAAGGTGAAATTAGAAAGCTGTCAGCTGTCTGAGTCTTCAGTAGAAGGTCCTTCAACCATGGGTCACGTAGCATAAAGCCACACAAACAGACACATAGATCTCTTCCCAGTGAAGTCTTAAGATGTCTCTCTGCTCCTCACTAAGCTACAGCATAAAATATCAATTGTATTCAAGGTAGACAATCCCATGTGAATTTTGCTAGTACTTATTCAGTACTCCAGCACAAATGGATACTTGCATCACCTTTCCCAAATCGATCAGTTGCAACTTCATTCGTCCTTGGTCATTCTTCTCCTCCTCCATGAGAACTCGTCTCTTTGCTCATTACCGCGCTTTTCCTTGCCAAACTTAGTCTTCTCCTAACTTGCTATCTAATGAAAACAATCTATGCTAACAAATGAGGCCTTGTCCACACCTGCAGTGGAACGGAAATACAAGCAAATAGATTCTACATTGAAGGTTAAATACGAATTACATGTTAGACTAAACGTGAGCTTGAATTGAACTGGTTTCTCGAGGTCCACTCTACTCAACTTTAGCAATGCACAGGTTTACAGAATATATGCACATTTCTACACACATAATAAATGCAGCTTCTTAGTACATGAGTAAATCTTAAAGAATTACGAAGATAGCATTCTAAACATACCTACATAGAAATAATTCTTGTTACACGTATAAATGTTCAAACATTAGTTTACACATACACATTCTATTTTATTAACCTCACAATGGAACACATTTTACGTTATCTTCTCCTGTCAGATTAATATGGAAATGTTATATAGTCTCTATTAGTCTCTATTAGTTATATAGTCTATAGTTATAGTTATAGTCTATAGTTATATAGTCTCTATTAGTCACGCTCTATACACAAAATTCTTCACATGGAGTGCTTTCAATATGCAATACTGCATTTCCCTTAGTAACATTGATCACACAGAATATATCTGAGTGCCGACTACACATGATTATGATGCACTCCTACAGTATCTCAGAATTGGATCAAAATTAAACTTCTCCAAGGGTAATAGCATGTCAAGCTAGTGCAACTACAGCATATATTTGTGTTTAATGTGCACATCACATTTTCAAATGTCAGTAAAGTAGGTGGTGCTAGTAAGGTAGCTCACTGGATTAATTTTCCCACTAAAGAGATGTTTGTGTAACCTGCAAGTTACAAGGAAGCATCAGAGTAGTTCAGGTTGTTAATGTGACTCCACTGCAAAGTATTTTCCATGCTCACGCTGACAGGTTTCAGTGTCTTTAGGACAGTTGGGTTGTGTGGGTGCTGCCTAGACCCATATGGAAACTGCAGGTCACAAGTAGTTCCAGTCTCAGTTAAACAGTCTGTGAGTCATCTTGCTGAAATCTCTGCATAATCCGCTGATCACAGTTTCGAATTCGTGCAGGACAGATTCAGACTTTAACACTTTCAAAGTTAACAGAATTAGTACATTGGATGTGGTAATGAAAGTTCTCAAGAATCTTCACATATGTAACTGGCTCCACTGAGTGTAAGAAATAAAATACTAATACATATGCCTTTCTTCGCACCCCTAAAAACACAGTGCAGCCATGTATTCTTTTATGCCTTTAATTTAAAAAAATTATCTTAATGTAAATGGCCTTGTATTAAAGTCATGAAGCCACCGTTCCTGTTTGTAGTGCGGTGAAAGCAGGGGTGCAACCAGGGAGTAATGGATGGCATGGCCTGCAAACAGACGCACTCCTTCCTATTTTCCCATTGAGTGCCACAGTCCTGCGCTACACCACAAACCTGGAGTAATAACAACAAAAAGTTGCTGGTGCAAAAGCCTTGCTGTGCAGATGCAGTTTTGTGGCTCTTCCCCACCTTCCTTACTACAGCACAAGCTGTAACATGGAATCCTGCCCTGAGTAATCATTGTGTGGATTTAAACCACTGACCTGCATACAATGCATATGTCTCTGCAGCGAGTACAAAAAGCTATCTCTCAAGTGTTTTGGGGGTTTTCCCATCAGTTCAGTGCACTTCAGAATGCATCTATTACCTCCAAATTCCACAATAAGCCAATTTCATACACGAGTCATGTGTACACAAGGCATTATGTTGATAAAGGGTTTTCTATCTTCCAGGGATTCGTTGCACTCCGGCCCTTTGCCAAGAAGTCCTGCTACATCCATAGGATGAACAAGAATGTGGTGCCCAGTATCCAAGAGCTCGCTCGCCTCACCAAGGAGAAGAAGGTGACAGTGGGGGTGGTGGGATATTGATTGGGCCTGAGACTCTAAGAATATGGTGTGCGTAGGAGTGACTTAACCTTAGAGGAGTCCTGACACTTCCAAATTCCACTCATTCACCAGGAGTACTCCTGGCTTATTCATAAAAATTAGGAATAAGACAAGAGCACCCCAAGTGTAAGTCACATAAAAACTACAAACTCATGTGCACACTCATATACACTAAGTCAGTACTGGACTCTTATGTGCAGCTCTGAAAATCGTACCTGCAGTATGAGCACTTCTGTGGATGTATCACAAACAGTGCTCCAGTGGCAGAAGGGGCATTTACACGTATTGAGCCCAAAGAGCACTGAGACATTATAAAAGGGAGTCACAGCTCTTGTGCAGCCCCTTCTATAATACTGATCATGCCGGTGCCCTTTTTGTGTGACTGTGTGCCCCACGGCAATGAGGGAAAGCTTTGCCTTTGTGCCTTAGCCATAAAACAGATGCAGACACAGAGGCAATGGAGCTGTAACAAAGCACACTGGATATATGCCACAAAGAGGTGGCATGCAATCAGTGGGCCTATCGGGGTGCACATTATAAGAAGGAACAGGGGTCCCAGGAACCCCCCAGACATGCCCCAACAGGTAGATGCTGTCACTAATTGTACCCACCTGCACCTGCAGTGGTGTCTCTACTCAGACTGAAACACAGACTGGGTTGCCACCTGCATTGAAAGGCATGCATGCAGTTTCAAACAGCTAGCTTGATTTCAGTCATAGTGCGTTCAGAGTACATGTGAAAGTTTGGTCCTGCACTCTGCACAGTGCTTGCATTCTCTGTAAAAGGGTGCACTGTCTCACTCTGTGCCCAGCTCACCCAGTTATGAGTGTGTCAGGCACATATTAAGACAGTGACCCCAATAAGTAATACAACCACTAGTGAACTGTATCATGCTCTGGATGCAGTTTGTGGAATATTATATTCAGTTCTGTGGGACACATTTGCTGTATCATGCAAAGTTTATGAGGGCATATTTGGGGTACTGTGTCTGTGTGGAGCTCTGAAGGCTTTACCTGGAGCATTGTGTCCAGTTCTGTGTGTGGCGTCTATGTACTGTATCAAGTTCTAAAGCCATATCTGCAGGATTCTGAGCCTTTCAGATGCCTTCATCTGGAGCATTATGTCCAGCTCTGTTGGCTATATCTAGTTTACTGTTTCTATTTTACATTTAGAGCTTGAATTGTGTCCCATTTGGAAAACTTAATGGTGGGCATTTCCAAGTAGAGGAGTCATGATGAGGCTAGATCCCCAGAAGACATGCTATGAGGAAATATCAAGAGCGAGCAGGAAAGGAGGAGGGAGACTAGGTGGGAGGAGAAGGGGGAAGCACAGCAGTAAAACCTGTTATTTGATTACATCTCTGCCTCCCTCTAGGATCAGAAGGCTCCTGCTGGACCACCCCCTCGCTCCTTGCAATATACCGTCACCAGTGCTAAAGCCGAGAACTTTGCAGAGTATGGGAAACCCATTGAGGCCATGTGCCGGGGAGTACCATCCTACATTGCTGAGGAAGATCACGGTGAGTATCCTGCAGCTCCATTACTCAGCGGCGAAATGGTCGGAGGAGGCCTGCACTTCTTAAAAGAAGCCCAAACAAGTGTTTTTTTAAAGACTATGCCGAATCTGTGTAACAGTCACATTGATAGAAACAACCTAGGGCACAGTTAGCCTTAAGAATTGGGGTTTTCCTAACATGTCTGCTACACTGGCTTTTCAGAGGCAATGGCCTCCTATGGATAAAACACAATTTCCTGATAGTCCAATCTAGTTCTGATTAACGCATCTCAAACTTATAATCAATAAAATCAGAGTTAGGTATTCTGTTCTCTTCTTTGATGAAGGGTTTCGCCACATGTATATTATATGTGCACGCCTTACGTGAGCTGTGTACACACTTTCCAGTATTAAAGTTCCTATGTTATGTGCAGGACCCAGTCTGATGCATTACCATGTAGTTTTTCTGTTGTTAATTGGGGTTACCTAGCAGTTTTCTAGCCTAGTAATGTGTGCTCTTTACATTTGTTAATTTCTCTGAAGGGGTCACATTTTTCCATTCTTTCCTCTACAGGGAACAGTTTCTTTTTTGGAATCGGTGGCTGTGTACGGGCTGACCTTCTCTTCCTCATAAATATCAGTCTTTGTGGAGGAGTCGGGTTCTAATTCCAGATTCTTTGAAAAGACAGATTCCTGTCAGCCATTTTGTTTTTCCCAGTGATATAGCATGTTTACTAGCCGCTTGTCTATTTTACTTCTACTTCTGAGCTGTGTGACTCAAATATCTGCAAATAAATCTATTGTAGCATTTCATCCATCGGTGTCTTATTAACATTTAGTAACGCTGAATGTGAACTTGTTTGTGTGAAGCAGGATCTCCAACTTTTTCTGTAATGAGAGCAACTTCTGATCAGCGAAAATCATTGTCAGCTACTGAAGGCAAAGTAACTCGCACATTGTTACCAGACACCTCCTCACCCAGCTTCATTGACTTTAAACCTAATGTCCTTGGAGTCCGATACTATGGTTTGAATAAAATACTGTGACTAGGGGTACTATAATAGGGCTGCTATGTGCGTCAGTGAGTGCATGGTCTGTGGGAATGTATGAACGTGTGTGAATGAATGGGATATATGTGTATGGATTATTGACAGCCTGTGTCGTATGTACTTGTGGCACAGGACATACATTTTGTCTTATGTGGCACCGTTACATGTACAACACAAACATACAATCATTTTTTTTAAATGGGAGAAATTTGAAGTGCAGAAAAATGTTCTGCAAACATTTTCCTAATAAGGAACATTTTTCTGCACTCCCATTTAAAAAAAAAAAAATGACTGTATTTTTCAGTTATAAATATGGTATTATGTCTATCAGCCACTGGAAGCAAGATGCCTTCTGTGTGTAAATGCAACACTTTGAAATAGGAGAACAATTCAACTGATGAGCTAACTTAATGTTTATGCGCATTACAAAAAACTCATAATTTTAATGTTCTTCTATGTCAAATTGTCTTTAAGAACAGCAGGCATTTTACTCCCAGTGGTCTGTAGATATGGTGTCATCATTTAACAAGAAAATACAGTCATGTGATTAATTGTGAGGAATTTAAATTGAAGAAGCAGCTTCATAAAATATTAGGACTTAATTGGCTTAATTTAATGTAGAGAAAAACATTAAGAAGTGTTTCATAGAAACATTTTTCTTCACTTTATATTTCTCCCATTTAAAAGAAAATTACTGTATTTGTTAAGTTACAAATATGGCACTGTGTCTACCAGCCACTGGGTGCAAGATGCCTGCTGTGCATAATTGCAACACTTTGAGAAGGAAGAAAATTAAAATGAAAAGTTAACTTAATTATTAAGTTAACTCTTCATTTGAATTTTCTCTCAGTTAAAAGCATCCAGAAACATCATTTTGTTCTCATGCTCCAATATTGAGTTGAGAATGACTTTATATAAGAGTTAAATACCTTAGTGCTTCAGTTCCAAACCTCTGTGACCCACTTGGGTCATAAATGTGAGTGGAGCCCTGCTCATTCTCAGGCCTGCTATCTGCAGCTTGATTTGATTTGATTTCTTATAGAGCGCCTGAATCACCCCCCCAGGGGTATCTCCACGCTGTCGGATTGCTGCTACCAGTCACATATAGAGGAGGGTTAGAACAGTAGGGTTTTAAGATGTTTTCTAAACTGTAAGTAATCCGGACAGAGTCGGAGGTGCACTGGTAGTGCATTCCAGAGGGTTGGGGCTACGTGGGAGAAAGCTTTTCCTCCCAGGCGCTCTTTCTTATAGCGAGGAGTGACAAGGAGAGATTTAGATCCTGATCGGAGGGATCGGGTCGGCAGGTAGTTGGTCAATTTCTTTGTTAAGTAGCTGAGGCATTTTCCATTCAGGGATTTGTGCACAATGCAGCAAATCTTAAACTTAATTCGCATTCGTATTGGCAGCCTGTGTAACTGTCGCAGAAGGGGCATGGAAGAAGTTTGCGGGGCGGTTGGATACCAAACGGGCCGCGGTGTTCTGAACTACTTGCAGCCTATTCAAAGATGCTTCATTTGCTGAAATCATCAAAGAATTGCAATAATCTAGCCAGCTTAACACTAACGCCTGGATGAGTGTTTTTCGCGTGTGTAGAGGCAGAAAGGGGAATACCTTCCTTAGAAGCCTCAGCACATGAAAACATGACCCGACAGTCGATGTCACGTGCTCTTTCATAGTCAACTTTTGGTCCAAACGGACACCCAAATTTTTTGCTACTAGTTTTGGCGTGGGTGCGGTGCCCATTTCCTCGGGCCACCACCCAGGAGACCACCTCAGCATTGCATCGCCAAACTTTATTATCTCCGTTTGCCCTGCATTGAGCTGGAGAAAGTTATTTCGCATCCATCTTACAATGGAGCGCATACCCTCTGCGAAGATTATCTGGGCATTGGGATTGTTCCTGTCAAACGAGAATAGAAGCTGGGTATCATCAGCATAGGACATAGGAACAAAACCTAAGTTCTTTAGCAATATTGCTAAGGGGGCAACATAAATGTTGAATAGTGTGGGACTCAAACATGAGCCCTGCGGCACTCCCTTAGTCAAATATAAATAATGTAAAATAAGCGTAGCTTTTTCTTAACTTTGAAAAGGAAAACACAGTGGTATTTATTGCAGATCTTAGTTCAAAATGAAGCTAAGATTCATTGCTTTTGATACAACAACTATGCCACCTTAATGTCATTTTGATTTATTCTGAGACAATAGAGCAATGCAGAATAAATGGGCTTAGCAATCATCAATCCAAATGCCAACACCTACAGAGTGAGCCCTTAAAATGTACCAGGCAGTGGCTGATGACAGTGGTGGGGCCGACTACCTGGGCAGTGTTTCAGTGGCTTCTCCCATTTGGGTTCAGAAATGGTCCTACTCAGAGATAATTTTGAATAAAGTAGGCGAAATAGAGCATTTTTCAGCACAATTTTCACTTAAATTAGGTAAAAGGCAATGGATTCTCAAAAGAGCACATGAAGTGCATGCTGCTATCCCCGAAATCAAGTGTATTATGATGCTAGTGGACAGTGTTGACAGAGTTCACACATATTAATGCTGACCTAGAATGAGACATATTTTCTGCAGCAGGTGTACTTAGTGTGTATTCACAAGAAGGGATAGGGTCCTCAACTGAACACAGGTGCCAGGTATACTAGGTCTGATCCTTAATGAGTCAGTTGCCTGTGTGGTTATTGTGAAGGCCAGGACTCTTCTGAATTCAATGACCACTTCCAGGATTGCGCTCTGTGCAGCCCCTGTGCATGTTACTATATTCCTGAATCTCCCCGTATCCTGTCACTGCATCCTTCAGCATCTGCTAGAGCAGCCCTGTCATAAATACTCAAGCCCAGAAAGTCTTAAAGTCAGTCACTGTGCCAGTTACCTCTGCCAACATAGTATTCTACCCAGGAGCAGCTCATGCAGGTAAGAGCGGTGGGGCGGAACTCAACTGACGACGATAAGGGAAGATTAAATAAGTAATACTTTTTCCCTCGTCGTTGTCTGTTGAGTCCCCCCATACGGCCTCACCGCTCTTACCTGCCCAAGCCGCTCCTGATTCTACCTACACTACATTTTTGGGACCTGATGAGTACTAATACATCAAACAAATGGTGCAAATGGAGTTTGGTGATCGCATATGTGAGTAAAAGATAAAATAGTGATGTTTGAAAAAGTGAGCACCAGGAACAATATTTTGTGGAATTACCATAAAAACATTGGTAAAGCTAATAGGTCTCCTCAATATGTTAAAAGAATAAATGTCACTAAAATTCTCATACGCTTCCAAAGCAGCAGTCAGTACTTTCTTCATGCCACTGCAGTACCTTAGGCAATTAGTAGAGGTCCAATGGGTCTGATACAACTTCTTGGTTTGGTAGCCGGTAGTACAGCAGGCTGTTACTAGTGGCCCATCAGCTTAGAAAAACAGTAACAGGCCATTAGTGCCATATGCCATTAGTACAGGTTCTGTATGCTTCTAGAACAAAAAACACAGCAAGATGCTGGGTCAAAGTCAAAACAACTTCACCTCAAATATATAGAAGATAAGGCGAGGTCAGAATTAATTTTAGGGAAAAATTAACATTACTGCACATTGTTCCAAAATACTGTACTACTGGAAAAACATAAGCAGGAAGAAGCTGAACACCAGGGGTTAAATACATACAGTGGGATATGACCTTCTAACACACACCTGCAGGGTTAGACTGAGAAAAAAAAAAGTGGCCCTGTTAGTGAATTAGAAAGGTAAAGAAAATGGGCCTATGTTTGCAAATTGGGGCAGTTTTGAACTTGTAAAAACATGCTGTATACGTTTTTTGAGAGATATGGACGACTGTGTGGATTTGAGCTTGCTGCAGGCAATGCTTGCTTTAGTATCAGATAAATTACCAGTAAAAACGGGCCCAGCAGACCATGAAGCAGGGCCACAGTCTATAAAATGGGCCACACACAGACCTTTCAGCATAGCTGCCACGGTTTCAGATTGCTATGTGCGACATTTTCATGATTTCAGTGTAATTATGAATGACTTTTAAACGACTATGAGTGGCACAGTCTCGGAGCAAAATCAAGCAATGAAGACGAGGAAAACATATAAATATCAGAAATTACACCCATTTGAGCAATGAGAAACTCTAAGAAGATCTTAAAACTGCTGAAAAGGAGCAGAAATGGAAGGGCACTAACAGGAGACAGTCTGTGTGACTGCAGTTCTCAGTAAGAGAGGGCAGGCAAGCACTGCAGCTGCTCACAAGATGATCTCCTTGATCTGATCATTCATGACAGCGTGTTAGCCTAAAAAGTAAATGTTATAGCTTAGCAAGTGCAGCTAGGAGATTATACTGTCACTAAGTCTCAGGCACTTACTTCTTTGCAAGCCTGGTGAGCCGATGCCACAGAAACAAGTAGGCCCCATCACACTCCGCTGGCACCGCTGGGGTCAGGCCGGTCCGTGGGATCAATACCGCCGCAGTGCTAGTGGCGAGCTTTGCTATTGCCAGAAGGTTCACAAAGGCGAGGCAACCGCCGGCACTGGTGGGGTCGGATCCAGTCGCAGGATCCATACTGCTGTGGTGTGAGGGGTGTGCTCAGCTGCACTGTCATTGCCTACACACTCACTGCAGCAGCCAAAATGTGAATTGCCGCCCGCTCGCGCCGCAGCTGGCAGGAAGGACTTATCACCTATCTATTAAAGTGAATCTGACAATTTCACTGAGACTCTCACTGTCTCAGTAGTAGCCATTGGGCACTGATTCCTCCTGATGTCAGTTATTATGCCACTTGGTGTCGGGTGTCCTGTGTTACATTGTAGCACATACTAGTACTAGCAGCTAGTGAGCAGATGAGCCCGCCCCCCCAAGCCTGCCGGAAGCATTGCAGCTTTCAGTATTGGTGCATTATAGCAGCACTCTGGCTTGACAGCTGAGAGGCGCAACAATGCGTGATTTTGCATTTCTGTGAGGTGGAAAGTGGGTTATTGGTAGGGGTAAGTATGCACCTACCACTAGTAATAAGTCCACTAACACGGTATAGGGTCCAGTAAAGATCTCAGTAAATTAGCCTCTTGCTCAACCCTTGGTAGCTGCCAACGAGCAGTAAGGCCTAACTTAGGAGACAGGAGTGTAAAGCATTTAAAAACACCAATATCTCAAATAAGTAAGACACAGCACACCACAAAAATCCCACACCAATTTATAAAAATAGTAAATATTTTTATGAATAAATAGACACCAAAATGACAAACATCCAGTGTACGGAACCAGAGATATGATTTTTTTAAAGGTTAATCACTTTATTGTGCTTAAAAACCTATAGTGGTATTCTAGGACATTTGGTCGTGCTTGACTGGGACAAAGTCAAAGTTTCAGGCCGACCACGATAGAGCCCTGGTCAGATACACTAAGCAGGAGGCCCAGTCAAAATTTTACCTACACACTTAGAAATTTTTCAGGAGCTTTTTCTTCCAATGGCCCTCGACCCTCCACAGCAAGCCAGATTCGGAGAGGGTTCGCCGGCTTGACGTCCCGCAAGGCCCCAGTCAAGTCCTGGAACCCCGAAGCTCCAGAGCTTTCAGCAGGATGAACATAAAATCCTGGCCAGGTCGTGGTTGGAGGTAGTCAGCTTGGCTCTCGTGGTAAGATCAGTCACCTTATGGAACTTTTTCCCAAAAGTTCTCTAAAGTTCTCCAAACTTCAGGAAATGCTTCCTGAAGGTCTCCTTGTAGGTTCAAAGTGTCCAAAACACCAATCCAAAATCTGAAATCTCCTAGATGGTCTCTGGAAGGTCTGGACCACAGTTCCCACAATGCACCTGGACAGGTTAATAAAGTTAAGAATCTCGGCTTCATCATTGATAAGAATCTTTCCCTCAAGCAGCAGGTCTCCAAGCTCACAGCCTCTTGCTTTTCCATTCTTAAATGGCTCAAGAAAATCCTCTGGCTGATTCCTCTTAATGCCCAGAGAACTGTTCTACAGGCCCTGGTAACGCCCAGATTGGACTATGGGAATGTACTGTATCTGGGCGCCGACAAATCTTTGATCCATCGCTTGCAGATCATCCAGAACGCGGCTGCCCGCCTTCTCTTTCGGCTGCCTAGATATGCTTCTGTCTCTCCCTTGCTCCAGGAACTACATTGGCTTAAGGTTGACAAGCACATTAAATTCAAGGCCTTATGCTACATGTTTTGAGCCAGACACGAACTCGCCCCTTCATACATCCAAGGTTTGGTGTCTCCGTATGTCCCCACCCGATCGCTGAGATCAGCCAACCTCTCACTGTTTACCACGCCTAGGTTTCGTCGAGCCCACATTAAGGGGCGTTCCTTCTCCTATTTAGGCCCGAAACTTTGGAACTCTCTTCCTGTAGCTCTCAGGAACTGCCACTCGTTACTTACTTTCCGCAAGAACCTGAAGACTCTGCTCTTCAATTGCTCTGACTGAGTTCAGGTCATCTGGCATAAGGCTATGTTATCCTTGCTTTCTTTGGCATCTCTGTTTCACTGTCTGCTTTAGCGCCGAGAGACCCTTTCCAGATAGCTGTGCGCTCTACAAGTCTCTTAAATTAAAAAAATAATAATAATAAATAAAATAAATCTTTAAAAGTCCACTGGACACACTCCAGGATGGGGACTCTTGGTGGAGATGATGCCGGTGGGCTCTGTTAACCGGTAGCTGCAGATATTCCTCTCCTTAATCCTTCTTGAAGCAAGGCACAGTCCCCAAGGCTGTAGTACCAAAGTGTTTAGAAGGTGCAGTCATTCAGAGTGCAGTCCTTTGGTTGCAAATCAGATTCCAGCAGGCCAATCTTTCTTTTCCTTGTACATTCAGGCAACAGAACTGAGAGGCTATGCACCTCTCACATATTTATTGTCCGCTTCTGGGCATCAAGCATGGGGCACCTCTGACCAATGGGATCCAGGGTGCCACCCAGGGACATGACCACTTCCTCCAAAGTGTGGCATCTTCTTGTCCCAGAAAGCACTATTCGTCCAAAATCCATCATGGCTGAAATCTCAGCAGAGCAGTAAGAGCTAGCTAAACCAACTCACAATGTGGCTCATTTCCATTAGCTCCCCTCCTCACATCTGCAAATTCCTCAACTAAGCCTGCCATCTGGCAGGAAAAGGGGGCGGGCCTGGCTGGCATTCTAGTCTGTACTGTCCTTCTTTGAAGCTCATGCTTTATGGCCCATCCTCCTGCTCGGGCATTCCGTTGCAGCTGCAGAACTCCCTCCATCAGATAACCTCTGCTCGCCCAAGGCACTTATCACCTAATCAAGGCAGCCTGGCTAATCCTGTTCGAGCTTACCAATCAGGGAAGACTGCAGGAAGGCTGGATTTTGGCTCTCTAAAAAGAAAGTCTTATAACTTATTTTCTGTTCAAGTTATGATAAATTCAACAATAGCAATTTGTTCTGTTTATCAATACCATTCTGTTAAGTCTTTGAATTATATTTTATTCCCTTCCTAGCAATAATTATGCATGCAAAAAATATTGCAATGTTAGCCTATGGGCCTAGTGACTACAATGATGAAAAAACAAAAATGGATGGATTTCCCTCACCAGGGTTTATAAAGCATCTTTTATAAGGACCCTGCTTATAGTTCCATGGCCCCCCACCCCTGGGACACCCAGGGGAGACCTTGCGGGTACCTAATATGTAAACATAACATAGATTATCACTTCAAAAGTCCCCATAGCACCAAAGTCGAGTATGCAGTAAATTTCAACCAGGGATTCTTTTTTTTCTTTCTTTTAAGCGTGCTACTCACCCGTGAGGGGTCTCAAGGCGCTGGGGGAGGAGGGGAGCAGCTCCGGTCAGTCGAAGAGCCAGGTCTTGAGGGTCTTTCTGAAGATGTGCGGGGCGGCGTCTGATGTCGATCGGGAGCTCGTTCCAGGGCTTGGCCGTGATGTAGGAGAAGGTTCTGCCACCCGTTCTTGTTCTGCGGATGCGCGGGCTTTCGGCGAGGGCGAGGTCGGCCGATCGGAGGTTCCTCTTGAAATTTAATTTCAAAAGCAGTGCTACAGAGCAGGGCTGCTTTTAAAATGACCCCAGGCACTCAGCAGTGCACACATGCAAGTGCAAACAAAAGCTGCTGCCCTCAAAACTGTCATGCCCTATTAAATATTAGCGTCTTATAGGTAGTTTCAATACCCCTGCCCTATTATCTACTAGGGACTTATAGGGTAGGTCATGTCAATTGTAAGAATTTACTTTTAAAGGCAGACTGCAAGGCTACATTTAAAATGACAGACAGCCACTCAGGAATGCACACATGCAAAGTGCTTAAAATCTGCTGGGCCTCTAAACCTCCATACCCTATTATCTACTAGGGGCTTACAGGTAGATTAACCCCCCTTGCCCTATTACCTACTAGGGACTTATAGGGTCTCGTAGGCCAATTGTATGTGTACCCTAAAACATAGTGTACCCTATATATGTGTAGTGTTTTAAACATCACACTGGCCTGGGCTGGCCAGCAGAGCCCAGGGCACAGTCAGAGTCATTTACCACCAGTATCATTCAGCAAAAAATAGGGGTGAACAGGGGAAAAGGATGACTTTCTAACAGATGTGGACCACCACACTGAAATGCATTAGTCTAATGCCTGAGGCGTAGCACTTGGTAGGGCTGTGTCAGATCAGGCCATCAGGCTCTGCCTGATTGCCCTGTAGGCCAGTCTGATCCTGAACACTTGCATATAGAGACAATACAATGTACTTGGAGGGATGGGGAGAACCAGGAGCCCCTGAAATCTCCAGTCATGGAAACAGAAATGGTTTGGGAGTAATAACATAAATCTAAAATGAGAAAAGGGGGTAGAATGCAGTAAAGAGCAGTGACTGGCGAGATATAGGGGCTTTGTAATACTTTTATTTTTAATAATAGTGTTAATAAAAACAAATGCATGTTTCTTTCTGTGTATATGTTCTGGTGTGTTGCTTCAATCACATCCCCCTTCTGCCCCCTTTACCTGTTTAAACATGACTGTTCCATGCTTTTTCGGTACACCTCTATACCATTTTCTACAGAATGGCTATTGCATTCAGTAGCATATGAAAAATAACAAACACAATCTTGTATAACTGTTCTAGTCTGTCACTAAAGACATTTCTGTGAGACGGCCTCTTGGCATGCATGTAATGTCTAGCCAGTCTAGACTTTTTAGTAAACAGCAAGTTGCATTCTGGGACTTGCAGTTTCGCTCTTAACATTGTACATATCAACTCAAAAAATCACAAAACACAATGAAATGTACTAAATGGGAAGGACCGACTAAGGTGTGACATATGATATAGGGCATTTGGCAACTGTGTCGTCTCTCACTGTTACACCGAGAGATATATTGAGAAAGTACAGGAATTATGTGAACCAGCACAAAAACAAAAATGCCTTCAGCTCTCCAGAAACAGAGAAAAGGCGGGTAGCGTATGGGATGAATACATTTAAGCACAGAAGCATTCATTTAAGATATCTACATTTGAAAAGATGAGGGTTTAGAGTTGGAGTCACTGGCCGCCTGCACAGCTGTGTGAAGGCCCTCGTTGTGCAATATCGAAAAACTTTTCCTACATCCTGTGAAAAGTCGTCTGTTTAAAGACAACCCTGGTACGGGATTGGGAGGTGGGGTGCAGACAAACCACTGACCATCTTGTAAAGTATGGAAGAGGCCAGTTTATTGAAACAGGTGCAAATTAACAGCTTATTACTGAGAAAACCGCCTTTCAAAACTACCAACTCGCTAAACATCCAATTAACTAACCAATGTCCTACCCCCACCCCATGGCCCCATCCGCAATAGCCCACCCGACAAGAATCTCATTGCTATTGAAGCGCATTTCAACATTTTTAACCTTAACTTTCCCCTCCAGCCTATGACTGCAAGTATTAAACTTGAAGCAACTAAACTTCTTAACCTTGAACTTCCTGCCTACCCTCCCTTTTCCAGCATTTCACCAATGACAATGCCACTCCAACTTCTTTCACCTCCTGGAAAATATTCCAGGCCAGCGTCACTCAGTGTTATGAGCCCCAATGCACCCCAATATAGCCCTAGGTAGCTACACAATCTTTTACCTACATTTGTCCTACCTTCCTCTACATAACGATTCCGGCACTGACCTTTTACCTAGTTATGTGCTGAATAAATGTCGATCAGTTTTCTCTGAAACTATCCTCATTTATTATGCATGAGGATTCCTAGTATCATATCTTAATCCCCTGGCCAGGACGTACACAGAAGGATTACCATCTTCTGTATAATAACTCTGCACAACAGTCACTGCTAACGTCATCCTTGGTCGACAGGTCCACTATCCATAAGGAAAGCCGTTACATATCTAGGTAGAACCCCTGAGGGTATTTTGTGGGTATAAAAGAACCACATCTTCTCTGGGGAGCTGGAGGAGAAGCTTTCACACTGACACCAGACGCTGAGGTCCCGGCCTGCAGAAGCTCCAGCATGCAGTGGTCTGGCATCCCTTGAGGGGTGACCAACTCGAGACCAAGACAGGGTCCTTCGTTCTCTCCCATCAGGTAATGGGGTTGGCTCTTTCCTAGGGGATTCTTGACTTTACACCCACATACATGCTAGGTACATGTAGGTACACTTAGATAGGGTTTGCATCATAGGTGTACACATGATTACTGCCATGTATGGATATGCCTGCATATATTTACTGTTTTAGCACCATGGTAGAATTCTACCTTTCATTTACTCTGACGGTGCTTGTAATCTTATATATCTGTTTCTGTTGAATGATTGTCGCAGCAAACATGTTTTATACTAGAATGACGCTGGTTCAATAAATGCTTATTGAAAATGTCCCCATCATTCATTCTGTGTATCTCTGTGAGACTAAGTGAGCACGATTGACTGAGCAAAAAGTACTGCACTGTTTCCACGATCCCTGAAGGATCAAGGGTTGTCCTGTTCGATAGTTGCCGGAAACTATTTGCTCCTTGGTAAAATTAGGGGGTTTATTGTGGCACTGTGAGCGAGCTGGTCACCTCGCACCACCTCATGCCCCCATTCCCCCGCCAGGTAACAGAAAACAAGCACTGGTCAAACCCCAAGTTGGTCCCAAAGCCCCTCTGAGCTGCCTGACGTTCCACCCATTTGATGAAGGAATGTCCTACTACCCAGATGGATACATCCTCCACCGCCAGACCCACAACTGAACCTGAAACAGACACAGCAATAAATATTCACACAGTAAGCACTGTCACGCTGCCTCCCCCCCCAGGTGGCGCGCTCATCTCGGAAAGCAATCGGAAGATCAGCGCCCAAGCCTCATAATGTCGTCCAGCTGCAATTGCCAGCCATGGTCGCAGTGCCGATATGGAATTAATGTGTCCCATAATCAGCTTGTGTCGTAAAACTAGCCCCTCGGTAACCCTGCATTGCGCAGCCCGCCTATCACCCTACTCCACTGGGCATTGCCCCGACGCCAAAAGCACCTGTAACACCACATTCCTCCCTTCTGCTCTCTGGTCGGTCTTAGAGCTGTCCAACCTACTCTCAATTGTGATCTCCTCTCACATCACTATTCCTCAGCCCCTGCAGCCCTGCAACTCAGACACTTGAAAGGTGTCAAAAAACATCCAGGAAATCAAAGTGGAGAACACGCATACCTCCTCATCTCCCCTGCAAACCAACTGCAATGACTGAGGGACCTGGAAAAATAGATTCTAAGATAAGGGCTTCCGAGGTCTCTCCAAGCGACCTTGCTCCATTGCCCAGCCCTTGAGCATCCTTTGTGCCAGTTCCCCGGCTGATGGGGCATAGCCCCTCAGCAATTTGCCCAAAAAGGCACTACCCACCAGCTTACCTGCAATTGTCACACACAACAGGCCATTCTCTTGCAAATCCAGGATAAACTGAACCACATTTTCTGTCCCCGAATTTAATAAAAACCCCACTCAAAAAAGGAACTACAGGGCTATGTGAAAAAGGACTAATGGGGCACCCTGCCACCAGGTCACCCAAAACCTAAACCGGTGGCAGGGACCCCAAAAGTAACCTCCTATAGATTGGTGTTTGGCTTCTTTGGGCTCCAATAGAGCCCAAGCCAAAAGAGGGAGGAGTAGTTATTATTACTGCACCCACTCCCAAGAACCCCAGCAGGGCAGACTTCCCTATGGTCGGCAGACCCCCAAATCCTCAATCACCTACTGAGCTACAACTTCTTAGCAAAAGTGTCTCATATAATTTGTTTTGGAAGAGTCTGTGCAAAGTCGCTGCTGCCCTTACATTACATTTTGAATAAGTCACTCAGCAGACGAGGCGTGTCATGATTTTGAGAGAGATGGGTAGAAAGCTTATTATGCTTTTGTGTATTCTAAAACTTTTTAACACTCCTTTTCAGAAAAGTATTTTTCTACATTTATTTAATAGGATATTGATTTTGGCAATCTAAAATGTATCTTAGGTATCTTTTATATGTCCTCATACTTTTATCCTCCATTCTCAAAAGAGTTTAATGCTAATATTGTGGCATTTTATTTTTGGTATCTGGAGAAAACCTGTCTGCAAACCAGTTCAGGTAAATCAGTTCTTGACTTGCTACTGGACAGGATATATTGGCCCTTATTACAAGTCAGGTGGATTAGGTGAAGTATTTACCACTTGTGGCAAATACCATTACCACAGAGTGAAGTACTTATCACGTGTGATAAATCCCTCTGATTACAACTATGTAACTTGCAACCAAGGCATACCATGCAGAATCTGTATTTACAGCACCATTTTTCATAGATTTAGCATTTTTTGCGGGCCTTTTCACCTGGAGATTTTTGACAGGTTTGACCTGCCAGAATTTATCAAGGGGAAACTGTGAGACTATGATAAATATTACACAACTCATAATTCTGATCCATCTGCAAACACATGTTTGCACAGAGATCCAAACATTGCACTGCACTTATGATCAATGCCATAGAGTTCAGGAACCAGTCAGGTTGTGAAAAAGAAGACAAAAACCTGTCATCTTCTCTAGAAACAAAATGTATGTATCTACCAGAATGGACCAGCCCCGTCAAAATCCTTCTCACACCACAAAATGTGTAAATAACAATTTGTGCATTTGGGCAGTTAGCAAGGTTCTAAAGGAAGATTGGAGCTGAAGGAGGCAATCTCAAAGAGTCATGGGGATATTCTCAAGAACGTGTGATAAACATCGCCAAAATAGGCTAACGCAATTTTTCATATCGCCGTCTATCGGGGGAAAATAACTCTGTGTCAACGTCGTATTCTCAACACGGCGGTAACATGCAATAGTCTCCCGATAACGCCTCAAATGTCCGCGATACAACTACCGCGACGGCGATAAAAAAGGAAACCTGAACGTGAAAAAAGTTGCGATGGTCCCAACTGCGATAGAAAAATCGGCGACAAGCAGCGCCAGGCTTGCAATTCCCACGTCAGGGGGAAAAATCACCATAAAAGCTGCAAAAAAAAAACATAACAACTGCGAAGCACAATGGAGGTAGCCGGAGCAAGTACAGAGGACAACCCGAACCCCACAAGCCCCACGGAGGACCAGCCTGGGACCTCGGGGTCAGGGAAGGGCAAGGAGAAGAAGAAGAGGAAGACGTGGTTCAGTCCGCAGGAAAACAGGATCCTGATTACGGAGGTGATAGAACAACATCAACAACTGTTCGTCACCTCCACTGTGTCATTGGCAACACAAAATGGAATATGGCAGTCCATCCTGGACAAGGTGAATGCAGTCGGAGTGCTGAGGAGGACAATGGAAGAGCTCAAGAGGCGAAGGAATGATGTGAAGAACAAAACCAAGCTGAAACTCGCAAACAACCGCAAAGCAGCAATGCAGACTGGGGGTGGGAGTCCTGCACCACAGGAGGAGCTGGATGAGATGGAGGAAATGGTGTCCACAGTCATCAGTGTGGAGACGGTGGCAGTAGTCGGGGGACCGGACACTGCTCAACATGACCTGCCACAACAGCAACAGGGTGAGTAACCACCAGGGACTGGGTGGACGGGGGGAGATGGGCACAATGGCACACATGCACAATGAAGTATAGCACACTGCACAACCACAATGACTCTGGATCATGTCCCTGATCTCCTTGCCATACTGTAGCACACATAGAAACAGCAAGTAGTCCCCCGTCCACAATGTGCCCAGAGGGGGCCCACCCCACACATCACCAATCTCACAACAAACCCATGCACATGTGCTGAACCCAGCAAAGCTGCAGATCCGTGAGCCCCACTGACAGTGCAAGTGACACTGCATGACGATGAGCATGTCTGCAGGCCACTCATCATGACATGTTGCACGCCATGACACCGAGGTGGCTGAGTGTCGTCCACATCCGGAAAGGAGCAGGTCACACACTGACACATCCATGTGCACAAACAACCTCTGACGGCAACAAGACATCTGCGGACAAACCATGCCCAAGATTCCCAACTCCCACCAAGAGCCCAATTTACCCAAGAATGCAACATCTCAGCACCTCATAAGCACAGAAGTCAAAGGCACACCGCCTGAAAGGGAGAGGGCCAAGCAAAGTCTGAGCTGCAGGGGCGACTCTCCCACAATGCAGCACACACACAAGAATCAGAGCACATCAACATTGACAACAATGTGGTACAAACTGCAACACATTCACAACAGAACAGAGGACACAACTGCTGCCGCTTGTGTGTAGAAACTGGCCAATCACATTTGGCATAGCAGGAAACTGTGGCATGATAATGGACAAGTACAACCCCACATCCCTGATGGTGCACAAATGTCCACTGTCCCGCTTCAAATAGGCAGCTCCTCCTAAACAGTCACAATGTACATTGTCATGCAGTCTGTTTGGAAACTTGGCCAATGCGTGAACATACATGGAACACACTGTTAAACTGCATCTCCCCTTTACATTGTAGAGGGAGAATCATCACCTCCTGCAGAGCATACCGAACACCTCCTCACTGATGACGAGGAGGACCTCCCCACCTTCGACACCGACGCCCTCCAAGAGCTCATGGACAGCTTCCTCACCCCACCCCCAGGAGCAGGGCAGCCCAGCTGCATCGAGGAGACCCCACCCCCTGCACAGACCACACAGCAGGAAGCACCCACCACCCCGGCTGTCTCCCAGGATCCCCACGACCAACACATGGCATTTCAACGCCGTGTGTTGGAGGGCCAGAAGGAGATGGCTGAGCAGGTGCGGGTGGGGTTCGAACGCATGGCAGCCAAACTAGATGCCATCCATGGGTGTCTACGTGCCATCAGGGACCACTTACAGTCCCTAACGGACACCCACAGTCCGCTCCATGGTCTCCAACGAGCCATGGCTGACATCGCTGGAGTCATGACTCGGAGACAAGAACACCTGTCTAGTCAGAGTGGCTCCAGCGATCTGAGCCGGGAGTTGGGACACATGCGGAGGCTCATGGAGGACATGGTGCGGATGGAGGCGGAAAGGATGGCTGCCACGGCTGCACATCAGCGAGATGTAGCTGGAATCTTCCATGCCCTACAGATCCTCATCATGGCATTGCTGCCACAAGGCCTGGCGCAGATGAATGCTGCTGCTCCTACACCATCCACATCTCCGCCCCCTGATGTGTCAGTGCCCCACAGTGCGGAAGACATTCCACCTCCGGCACCTGATGTGTCACTTCCACACAGTGCGGCCGACAATCCACCTCCAGCCCCTGATGTGTCAGTGTCACACAGTGCTGCAGCCGAAACACCACCCCCCACAGGTGAGGCACATCACACATCAGAGGATGATCATGTGGATGAGACTGCCGTTGTGGTAATGAGGAAGCGGTAGCAATCATCTCCGCCATATGGCCTGTTTCAGCTTGGTTCGGCCCTTTGCATCATCACCTTCCACTGTCCCCCGATACACTCTGCGGCACTCACCTTGGACCTTGACATGGACTGCCATATTCTGTTTGGTTACCAATGACACAGCAATCAGACTGCGGACTGAACTCTTCCTCTTCCGATGAATTTGTCCTTCCCTAATGGACTCTGGCTGGCCCTCCACGGGGCAACAATGTCAAGTGGGGTGTGCATGGCCCTGTACTGCTCCAGCTGCAACACTCCACTGAATGTGAATAGAACATTCAAATTCACACAGATGTGTCATGTCTATGATCCTTCAAGTATGACAGTATGGATGAATGTAGGGTCACTGATTCCCCCTCACGTCCATTTTGCACATGTTGTGGGGCTTGGGCCACAGGGTGCAACATTGCCGATTGCGGTCCGGGTGGCGCAGACACTACAACGGAGACACACGCATTGGTTACTTCCTTGTCCAGGCCAGAACTGAACCACGCCCAGAGCCCCGGGCTCAGTGTTCACACCCCTACGCTGGACTGGCATACGCCAGCCCAGCCCACTCTGCTTACGCTCACAGGGGGTGATGACACAGCTACATGTCCCAGGTCTTCCCTGTAGTGATCTGCTGGTCACTGGTCTAGTTGTCAGCATGCCACAGCCACTCCCTGAGGGCTGGTTTACACCCACACCACACCCATGCAGCACAGGCATCACGGGACCCTGCCAATAAAAGGGGCCCACCACAGCACATCCCCCACTGCCGGAGGTGACATGATGGCGTCCGCATGCATGGAACTCAATCATAAAGGGTCCGTGACTTGCGTTGCACAGAGTTAGTGGCACCCGATGGCCTGCGTCCGGCACGGGCCTACCGCCACGTGGCGATGACTTGCGTTGCACTGAGTTAGTGGCACCCGATGGCCTGCGTCCGGCACGGGCCTACCGCCACGTGGCGATGACTTGCGGTGCACAGAGTTAGGCCCGCCTGAAGAGCTGAGCGGGTGTGCAGCCTGCGATGATGCGTTGGCCTCGATACGGCATCCAGCAAATCAAGACTCAATTTGATTAGTGAGCCCTGCTGGACCGCAGTGTACGCGCAGGCAGCAGTCAGCACACACATGACTCCACGGTGCGGTGCTGCAGGGTGCGCTGGGGGCCTGTGGCGCGGAATCCAGCGATCGGCTGAGGAGGTTGCACCGGCACGTGGAGGGCCCTCTTGGAGACACGCCGGTGGCGGCAGGTGAGCATTGAGGCCTGGGTGCACAGGTGCGGGCAGTCATCGCAGGGCGGCGGACCGGTCTGGGGACCAGGGCTGGGGTGCAGCAAGCACACAGGATCGCGCAGGCACCACCAGTCACGGCGGCGGCCTCGTGGCTGGGTGGGGGGCGCCGCCCTGGACGACACGACCCTGCATGCGCTGACGAGATGTGCGCGGGTTGGCTTGGGACGTATTCACCTTGTCTCCAGTGTGAATACGGCCGTTGAATGTGGTCGGGCACGTGTGTGTAGGCCTATGGTCACAATATGGTGGACACAGAGACACACGCAGTAGTTACTGTGGTGGTCATCCCGGAACTGGATCACGCCCAGGGCCCCGGGCTATTCATTCGCGACATACGCCGGCCAAGGCCGCTCCGCTCAGGCTTACAGGGAAGACCACATGGCTACATGTCCAAGGTCTTCCACACTGCCTGGGGTAACCTGTTTGCGTCCACTGTCTACTACACTGCAAACACCAGCAGTAGATGTCCACATGGACATGTCTGTGCTCTGCATACTGCAGTCTGTCCAGCACATCTCCGCCACACTTGGCATTGTGTCCTTTCTTATTGCTGGGTCACTTGCCTCCTTTGCACATTCTTGGTTCCCACCTCTCCCCACATTCTGCAATTGTGTGGCAGAGGGGCTCTGCCTTTGTGGATGGTTTGTCTACATGTCTGGCCCCTGTTACCACGGTTACTTGTGTTGTCGTGTCCGGTAGTTGGGCATGTTGGTTGGCATGTTGTATGTGATTATGTTATGTGTGCTCTCCCACAGTTGTGAGTTGTGTGATTGTGGAGTTGAGGTGTGTGGTGTGTTCAGTTAGTACTTACTAATGAACAGTGCATTGCCATAGGTGCCATCCTGGAAGCGCTGGTTGATGATGGACTGTCGGAAGATGTATGTATCATGCACACTGCCTGTGAAGTTGGCGACGACATTGGTGAACTGTCCCTGGTGGTCCACTATTGCCTGCACATTGATGGAATGCGTGTGCTTTCTGTAGCGGTAATTGTGTGCAGGGTCGGCAGGGGGCACAAATGGTACATGTGTACAGTCAATTGCCCCCGACACGTGCGGTAAGGCAGCTATGGCGTAATTCCCTTGCATGGTCTCCAGCTGTTCATGCACAGCGTGGGGAAGTGTAGGTGCAGGGGTATCAAGATGATACAAACCGAGATGTTTACAGGTATGATGAATCCTGCATAATGAGACCGTAACAGATGTTTGTGTGGTCGTAACCTTCCTTTTCTTTCCTGCGGAGGTTACGAGCACACGGACTTCTGTAACAGTATATTTGGACTGGATTCATCATACCTGTATGCATTCTGGTTTGTCCATGTGCAATACACTGTACCAGATTACGTTTGTGACTATGAGGACGCTTGACCATTGTCACCATTTCTCCAACAGGTTTCTGACTACTGATTTCGGGATATGGAATGGTATTGGGGAGTTCCCGCAGCATTTGCAGTTTATTGGATCCACACGTTGCCCTGGTGAAGTTCCCGTTGGGAATGGAATGCGTTGGCTGAGCTTTTCGCCTTGTTGTTTATGTATTTGTAATAAAGTTCTGTTTTTCCACTACTGTTGACTACTGGACTTCATGACCTGGGGGGAGGGTCCGGGGGTGGTTGCGGTGGGTGTTGTGGCCCTCTTGGGTCTCCAGGCTGCATGATCATTGTCTCCATGGCATCTGTTGGTCTTCAGATGTGGCTCTAGGCTGGGCTCCCTTTCATACTGCAGGTTGTCGTCCTGCTTAACACCAGTAAAAGGCAGGTGTTGAATCCCTGCTGCTAACGCGCCTTATCGCCTGTTTTCGGATCGTATCGCAGATCTGGCTGGTCATTGAGAATATCGCGAAGTGGTATTTTCGTGTGTTTTTGCACGGGAACGCCTACTCTGCATATCATTAGCATTAGTTGTCGCTCTCATCCGTGGTGATGTGTTTTGCGGCAGCTATCGCAGGAAAACTGCCGATGTCGGCAGTTTGCACCAGCTTGTGAATAGGGTGATAAGTCTATCGGCGATTGCTCCTTGAGAATATGCCCCTCTGAGCCCTAAGAATGAGAGATGGGTCCCAGAAAAGATTTATAGCTTTCGGTGTAAATTGCTAAGAAGTCATCTCGGAGCCACAAACAGGACTCAAACTCAAAAAACTCTGGCTTCGCTTGCATTGTCTTATCCACTAGATCATTAGAACTGTAAGGCGAGACCAGGCAATCTGCTTATCTAGTTTGACTATTCAGCAGTATTGGTCTTTCCATGAGTGAATATTTGTATTTTACCTACACAGCCAGTACACAGGTAGTTTGCTACCTCAATGCACACACTTGTTCTGTCTTGTATGTACACACATATACATACTTATTCACATGCCTTATTTTCCCATGGTTACTGTCAGTGGCAGCTGGTGATCTCTGAAAGTTGTGGTGCGTAATATTTATCCTGATTTTCAACAAGTAAGTGAAGTGAGTGTGCCTGACGTCTAGGAGGATTTGGGGGGTCTGCCCCTGAGTAATTTGTGGGCAACGCAGTGCATTTTAAAACACAATTTTCACATAGATTTGCCAAGAAGATGGAGGCTCTGAAAGGACACTAATTAAATATTCAAGTACTTTAATGGGGTGCCAAGTTTATGAAACCAGACACTCTCCAGGACCTGACCAGATCTATTGAAAATGTACAATGACAATAATTACCTTCATTATGCCAAGGCCAGCTTTCTGCTATGGGTGCTCCTTAGGCTAAGAATATGCCAGCACCAGCATTTTGTCATGTGTGTCCCATATTCGAAGAATTATCTCCAAATGCCAGCACTGGCACTTTGCCATCCATGCCTACATAAACAAAGAACTACCTCCAGTATGCCAGGGCCAGTGGCAGACTCACAAGCATAATGCACTCACAGAAACCCTCTCACTTCCTCTTTTGTCCTCAAACTCTCTAACACTCATTCTATCACTGTCACTCACACTCAATTGCACTCACTCTTACTCTCACTCACACTTCCAGTCTCATTCTCAGTTTCATTCCCACCCAGTATCCCTTTTTCTCACTCACACTGACTCACTCATAGTCACTTACAGTTACACTAACTGACCTTCACTCTCATTCATTCTCACACAACCAGATATGCTCACATATACACATATATGCGGCACACGCACACACACACACACACTCTCTATCACCTGCTTCCATGTACAAATTTGAAATACTTTTTTACTTATCTTCAGCTGCCTACACTGATCTGCGTTAGCTCATCAGCTGCTCGTTTTGGTAGAATCTCGGGACAGGCACATAGCTCCTTCCTGCCTTAGTCACTGAATCAGGAAACTGAAATCTCAAGCCTGGCTCAAGCTTTCGTTCTCTTGCTTTTTCTCTCAGCCCTCTTCTAACTAATCACAAAATGGAATAGAGTCAAAGAGGCACCACAGATTACCCCACCATTTGACAAGAAGAGAGAGAGCAAATTCACAGGCTGATTTACATGCAGTCCCAGGCAAGGAAGGGCTAAAGTCTAAAGCGCCCTAGTCATCAGTGATACTCAGGTGTGTCACAAATGGGTAGCAGATAAGCATATCAGATGTCTACGGTTAGGACTGGGGCTTCACCTGCCTGGATAATCTCTTTGATGGTTGGCGCGGGCACCTCTGTGCACCTGCTCCATCGATCAGACAGATTCACAGACATAGGCTACTGCTTGACCTTAGCTTACAGTGAGGGTCAACATTTTTCTATTGGTACAATAATAAAGGACAGACAACAAGGAGATGAAGCCCCGACACCCACAAGGGTGACCACCACTGACATTCTTGTACCTTCTGTTCTTCGCAGAACTGAAAAATATGAAGAATGTTTCTTGCTGCAACCCATCAATTCAATTTGTATGCAATCGCCATCTCCCATTTACTGCCAGTCATATTTGACATCCGGGTTGAAGCGACGTGGGGGTAGGTTTGCAGCCGACTGGAGCAGCTGTCAGATGACACTAGAATCTTGGTGTCTCAACCCCGCTTGAACACGGATGGGAACTAGTGGTGACACTACTTGTGATCACCCAACGAAATTGAGAAGACTGTTCTCTTAGTGGTAGGTAGCATTTGCACCCTCCACACAGTGTAGATAGATTTTATTCACGTTAGGTCCTGATGAAATGCTGAGGATCGATAGGACCGCAGGGCATGAAACATGTTGACCACCAGAGATGAGCAAAGCTGAGCTGAATCATTAAGACAGCAAGCTGCCACTCTTCATTTGTTTTTAGTCAGGTGGATAGCCAGCCTTAATAAAGTCTTGTTTTTGGACTATCAAACTTGTTTTAACCATCACCACTCACCCACATCTACACCCTAGAGGCCCCACACACGCACTTCACCATACGGCTTGGAATAAAAGATCCCCGCTCAAGAGCCCCTGTACGGGTGCCCGTCGGGTATTGCAGCGCCGACCCGACGAGGGGCAGGTCCATATGATGAAGCATGACACCTAGCTTGCTTGGTGTGTGAGGACCCTAGTTCCTACAAGTGGAATTCCCCCTCTACCACACACACACACTCTCTCTTCACCCTTATTTTCGAGGAACTACATACCACATGTTGTTATATGCTTGCTAGGGCACGTATGTTGGACCTCTTATAAAGCCCTTCTTGTCCCCCTATTGATGTAGACTTACCAAGGAGTGGTCCTAATTGAAAGCAAGTCATGCCTTATGTACAAATTGATTTGTAAAAGGTTAATCTCGCAATACAGAATTGGCTAATGGTTCTCATAGGCATCCTTCCTTTCCAATATAATGAGAATGTGTATTCATCAATCATCTTTAATTTCTTGGTTTAACCAACATGTAATCCCAACATGTACACCAATAGTCAGCAATCATAATGCAAAAAATGGCCAGGACATTAAGACAATAGTAAATCTCTATTTGACAATTCACCTTAAATCAATGTTGAAATTTTAAATTGATAAATAATATTCCATTATATATTGAAATACAAAACCAATATCAAATGTAATTAAATAATCATCATACATTTTGCATTACAACCAATATAAATACATGTGAAAAGAGTATATAAATAGTCAATATTACTCATTTTACCCAATTGCTAGTATCCAAAACGGTTCTTAACAAATTCATATTGAGTCCAGATTAGAGTTATAAAAACTATTTTGCTAGTTCCCTGTAAATAAAAATAGCCCAATTAAACTTGTTTAGGTTGAGCAGTCATACTAGAAGTTATAAAACTACGTATTAAATATATTATTTCATAAGAAATCTAAAAGTATGATATTGGAGTTGCCCTCATAAACCTGCATTGCCCAAAAATATTTTCTTGTAATGTGCACAGAAATCAGAATAAAACGGTGCAAATGTCAAGTTAACACACAAATACTTACAAAGTAATAATTTAGTTATCACTCAATTAGCTCAAAACATAACCTTTTGTAACAACAGTCGTTTTAATGATAATTAGACCTTCCCATATTTCTTACAGGATAAGATTTGTCCATTAATACCAATACAAAAAGATAACTCCCCAAAAATAAACATAATATCATAGTGTAAAACTACAAAATCCCAGCAATATATGTGACCAAGTAATTACAACAAGTCAGATAAGGTGTTGTATAAAAATCACAAACACAATAAGATGATGGATGGAGCGCTGAAACTTTTCAGACACTCACCCCCAGTCACTATTAGATCTGAGTTAAATCCATCATCATTATTTAGCCTACTTCGCCACCCCGGGCTGGACTGTTCCCATGAGGAACAGGGTACAGATTGTTTTGCATATGGCTGGATGTGAACTGGGGTGGTGAAGTGAGCTAAAGAACGATGATGGATTCAACCCAGATCTAATAGTGACTGGAGGTGAGTGTCCAAAAAGATTCAGCGCTCCGTCCATCATCTCCTTGTGTTTGTTTTGTTAGCCCTAAGTTGGCAGGGTATGCCCAGACGAGGGTCCCTTACTCACTTTGCCACTAGATTCAAGCTAGCCTGGCTGATGAGGGGTGTTACACCAAAACTGGTCCCAGGATGTTTGTTTTGGTCTAGGGAGGACCTGGCTCGGCAGTTCGGGCTGGACTGTTCCCATGAGGAACAGGGTCAAGACTGATTTGCATTTGGCGGGATCTGAACTGAGGTGGCGAAGTGATCTAAAGAGCGATGATGGATTCAACCCAGATCTAATAGTGACTGGGGGTGAATGTCTGAAATGTTTCAGTGCTCCGTCCATCATCTCCTTGTGTATGCTTTGTTTGACCTAAGTTGGCAGGGAATGCCCAGACGTGGGTCCCTTGCTCACTTTGCCACTGGATTCATGCTAGCCTGGCTGATGAGGGGTGTGACCCCGAACCCAGTCCCAGGATGCTTGTTTCCTGTCCAGGGAAGACCTAGCTTGGCAGTTCGGGTTGGACTGTTCCCATGAAAAACAGGGTCAAGGCTGATTTGCATATGGCTGGGTCTGAACTGGGGTGGCGAAGTGAGCTAAAGAATAATGATGGATTCAACCCAGATCTAAACGTGACTGGGGGTGAGTGTCTGAAAGTTTTCAGCGCTCCGTCCATCATTTACTTGTGTTTGCGTTGTATAAATATCCTCACATTCTTCATCCAAAACACTATACTAATATCTATAATGTTTCGTATGGTACTCATCTTCTCATGTCCACATAGAAACTGTGCTGCCATTTTAGAAAGGGTCAAATGTAGCCCGTAAAATAATATTTAAAGCAGTCAACATATATTAAATATATATCTTGCATACCAACAATGTTCAGTAATTTTAAGATGAATCAAAAACAGCCCCCTAGATAACCAACAAGTAAATGAATAAATCACAATTCATAATGTACATATGTTGCCCTTCCAAAATACTAAATTTTTATACCGAACTTAAACTGTTCGGCCATGATGGAATACGTCTAGCAGGACACATAAAGAATCAAAGCTGAGCATTTATCAACTCTATAAAACATATGCAACTCCTGTTCTTTCTAGCCATTCTACAACATAATCAAGCCATCTACCCAGTCAATATTAACAAAGTCTCCATACCTGAATCATTTGATATACACTGAATCTTAGCATTATAGTCACATGCCAAACGGGCGCCATATTTCAATTCTGTCAAATTGAAAGCAGAAACCCGAAGTCCACATCAATAACCGACCAGAGCACAATCACATCTAGTCTAAGAAAAATGGCGTGCGCAGGAGGGTCAAGGACCTACTCAAGAAGGATTACGCCTTGAGTAATCGCACCGGCAGTGGCCCTCCTGCCAAACCAGTATACCTCAGGCCCTGGGAGGAGAAGGTGCGGGCCATCCTACCACCAGTGAGCGTATATGGACTATCAAACATCCCAGAGCCTGGTGAGTACACAACCAATATACCCAATATTGTGTGACAATACACACACATCACTGTCAAGGGGATAGTCAAACCATGCACCCTTAGCAAATCCACAGCAACCAAAAGATAATCATCCCAAGATGTGTATGTTAGTCAGATAAACACAATACATGCCATCTCATAGTGATATGTAACTGTGTCATGACATGTACAAACCTAACAACAAATAGAGCAAGGCAGTGGCACAAATCTAACCAACAAACACAGTCAGATATTTTGCCACCACTAGAACACCACCTCACAGGGAAGCTCACTGAAAGGAAGGAATTCTGTGTATGCTGGTGAAGTGAGTGTAGCCAATAGCATGATGGGAGTTGTAGTCACAGATATTGGTCACCCTCACAATTGGCCCATCAACACCACTCTGAACCATGCTCACATCACAGGGAGTGGAAAAGAACTGACAAGATGGCTGACACTGGGTACTGCTGTGGGAGCACAAGGCCCTGCTGGGAACTGTGCAACAACCAACAGCAGGACACCCCCTTAACACAAACTCCACACAACTCACCTGTGAGAATGCAATGCCTCACACTCTAATTAAATATCCCACAAAGAACAACCACACTGGGTTATGCTGTGTGAAGCACAGAGACACTTTTGTGACTTGTAGCCAAACAAACGCCAGGACAACACTGTCAGCCATCCTGTCAGCACAGGCACACTACCCCACAGGGAAGCAGAGTCAAAAGGAAGGAAGTATGGGCATGCTGGGAAGGGGGGTGTAGGCAATAGCATGATGGGAGTGGTAGTCACAGCTCAACATCCCCCACCCACATGGCCCAGCAAGCTCACACTGAAGCATGCACACCTCACAGGGAGTGAAAAGCCACTTCTAAGATGTCTGACAATGGTGCTCTGTTGTGGGGAGTACCAGGCCCTGCTGGGAACTGGGCACCAACCAACAGCAGGACACCACTGACTGACATCCTGAGAGTTAACCTGCACCCACTGCGAGGGTGGCATGCTTCATGGTGGGATAACTGGGCTGGGGGGAGAAGGAGGTCCGGATGTCAACCAAATATCACCAATGATGGTCATGCACACACCTCAACATCCACATTGAAATGCATCAGGTTGGCAGGACAATGAGCCACACCAATATCAACCTCTGACTGTGACAACTTAGAACAATGCAATGTAAAGGGCCGCATCCAGAGGTACAGTCACAACTGTCATGTGTTTGAACCATTGATGCCTGCAGAAACATAACATACATTGTGTGTCTCTTCCAAAAACAGGAGATGATGGGGACACAGCAGCAGATGAGGAGGAGTGCCTGTCCCAGGCTCCGGTGGCCCCTGAGCTCTCTGGTGTGGAACAGCCTCTGCCCTCATCGGATGGCAAAGACCAACCTGGCACCTCCGATGTGAGTCATCATGCAGCACCAGCAGGACCACCATCTGCACCCCTGCACCCATTCCTCCAACATCTGCCAACACACAGACCACCCCCGCCGACACGGACAGACCAAGGACACTCAATGATAACAGCACAGGGACCCCAGCCCACCGTGAAGCAATGGACAACAACCCCAGTACCAACCCCCAAGGGGGCCTAGGGTCACCTGTGCGTGCCACCGCAGGTCCCGCACGTGTGGCCAGGGGTGGTGGGAGGGGTGGTAGGCAGAGGTCGCTGTTTGCAGAGGGGTCTGGACTGCATGATGACCCACAACTGGCACGCATTGCTGATGCATACCAGAAGAGCACCGGAGAGGTCAGCCAGGTAGTGGGGATCCTCAAGGACATTCAACAGCAGCAGGCTGCCCATCATGCCCACTTGGACTCCCACATGTCCCGTGTGGAGACACACATGTCCCGTGTGGAGACACACATGTCTGGCATGGAGTCCAAGTGGGACACATTGGAAGAACTGACAGCGGTGCAGAGGGACATATTGACATGCCTCCGCCAGATTAGCACCAACATGTCCACACCTCCCTGTGTGCCCACAACATCTGGTGCC
The DNA here is from genome assembly GCA_963921515.1 of Calotriton arnoldi. Lineage (NCBI taxonomy): Eukaryota > Metazoa > Chordata > Amphibia > Caudata > Salamandridae > Calotriton > Calotriton arnoldi. Next base: position 3,990 of record CAWUFW010022333.1, on the reverse strand, counting down.
GCAACAACTGCAACTGCCACAGGGAGGGAGGATGACTCTGGTGGAGAGTCCTCTGCACCGCAGCGGCCTGCACGTGAGGGTCCCCCAGAAAGAAGAGGGTCGTCCGAGGAAGGACAACTGAGAGGCCGATGGCCATGTACATCCCCCAGGAACCCAACACCTGTTCTGGAAATTCTCCTTTGTGTGCAAAGTGTTCAACCTGTCGAATGCAACCCAACTCTCCCACATGACATGGGGAGTTTAATTTGGACTAATGTATCAGATGACTGTGGACTTTACTCAGGACATTTCTGCTACCAACACTTCCAACTCATCTGGGAACTTTGGATTCCAATCCCAATGTACAGCACCCACCATCCTGTGCACTATCCTCACACATATATGTAAATAAACTCACTAATACACCATACTTGCCTCTGTTGTGATTCCAACGTTGTTTTGTCATGGAGATGATCTGCTAAATGACACTGTGCATGCTAACTGCTACAGCAAGTTCAACAACGTCATGTGAGTCATGGCGACGTGACACATATGAGGGAGACACTCCACTAGGGCTACACAACACATAGACACCAGGGCCATCTGACTCATCGCCTACACTGATGTTGCCAGGAAATACAGTGGAATGCACAGACACCACACCTATTCAGAGTCTGTGTTAACTAGCCCACAGGTGCAGTAAGCAAATGTCAGTCAGATGTGTGACCACAGACAACGCACATCCCAAAGTGAAGCACAGGTTCATTACACATTTGCAACATGTTGTTTCCACCACAAATGCAAGGTAATCCCATGTGGCAGTGGCTACACAGTCAACAAGTGTAGAAGAAATAAAGTCCAGGGGTGTGTGGCACATCACCTGTAGGGAAACGACTGCTTCCACCCTGGAAGTTGAATCATGGTGTCGGGGGATCCGAGTTGACCAGACAACTCTGAAAGTACCCTGTGAAGGACAGACATGACACACAGTCAAAAGCACTGAAGAACAGGACAGAACTGCAATACTCATGCCCAATACATGTCACAAGATACCTACACAAAACCAAGTTAGCATGTCAACACTGTTGGGGAGTACAGACTACCTGTAAGGACACATCTCTGCACATATCCAGTCAAGTAGCACATGGCCACACTCAAACAGCACCAGAGCACCACCAACACATATCATGCAAACTCACATCATTGACATGACATCTCTGGATACTCACATTCAGCTGAAGAAGTTGGTGATGAGCTGTGTGCGGACATCACCCTCATCATCATCATCATCATCACTGGCATCGTGGCCCAGGCCAGGATCCTCCACAGGTGGCGGATGTTGGTCATCATCATCCAGGATGAGAGGCAACTCCTTCCCACTGCCAGGTTGTGTAGCATGCAGCAGACGATGACAATCTTGCACACCTTTGCTGGGGCATATGGGAGGGCCCCTCCTGTCTTGTCTAGGCAGCGAGCGGCTCTTCAGGAGACCAAATGTCCGCTCGATCACTCTCCTGGTCCGACCATGTGCCTCATTGTAGCGCATCTGGGCTGGTGTCACAGGGTTCCTGAGGGGTGTCAGCAACCACGGCATGTTGGGGTATCCGGAGTCACCTACATACAGGCAATTGCACATTAGCTGAGTTGGAAAAGAGGGTGGAATACAACATTGCAGAACACACACAATGGTACAAAGTCAGTACACACCGACAAGCCAGGCACGCTGGTTCTGCATCTGTGACATCATCCTCGGGATGCGACTACTCCTCATCACGTAGGCATCGTGTGCAGAACTGGGGAAACGGGCACACACATGTGAGATGCTCATATCTGCAAGACATACCACCAGAGCATTGATCGAATGGTAATGTTTCCTGTTCCTGTATGCCTGCTCATGTGCCTGTGGTGGTACCAAAGCCACATGTGTCCCATCAATGGAGCCAATGACATGTGGCATCCTCCCCAGGGCATAGAAGACACTCTTGACATCAGTTAGTTGTTGACGTTTAGGGAAATAGATGTACTGGTTCAGGTATCTCAACATTGCCTCCAAAACATCGCGTAGCACACGGCTGAACATGGTCTGTGACATCCCACCAGCAGACGCCACAGTGTGTTGAAAGGTACCGGTGGCAAAGAAGTGTAGGGCTGCCATCACCTTCACCTTGGGGGTCAGCGCTGTAGGGTATGGCCGGCCAGGTTGCAAATGTGGGGCCAACCGCACCGCCAATTCCTCAATCAGCGGCCTGTTGAAGCGGTACCGTCGGATGCAGTCACTTTCAACCATGGTTGCAAGGTCAGGGAATGGTCTATGGACAGCTGGTGCCCTGCAGTGCATAGGTGAACAAAGAAAGATTGTCAGTCACCCCACATATGTGGCATTGACCATACTCAATATCACATGATACATCATTACGAGACACAAGTACCTGATGTGTGTGCCGTTCTGTATGGACATATATGGCACATACATGGCCAACATCTAACATCACAGTTCAACATGTGTTGACAACAAGTTCCAGGTTGTGCTATGTGAAATTATTAGGCTGTGTCACAGTACCCATGTACTGCTGTCACGTTCCAAACACACACCACAGTGACATGTGAGGACAGATGTGCCACAGGCATCACAGCTCATTGACAGGTATATTCCCAGGGACCCTGTATTGCCACATGGACACTGGCATGACATGGCGTATCATGTACACGTCAGCAAAACAACCATGACTCCCACAGGTAGTGGCCCCTGTTGCCTCTGCAGGACAGACATGGACGTCTGTGACACACACACGCACAACATCAAGTCCATGCACAAACAACGTGGATGTGGAGACTATCTCCCATTGTGCACATGGAATCAGAGACATCGGAAACACAACATGCACACAGACTGTGGAGGGCCATCACTATTGTGGCAATGGGTCACCCTGTGACGTACATACCTTCCCACATGGGACTCAGGGTGTATGTGACATGACATACACATACCCAACCTGGAAATGTGACCATACCACATGCTCTGAACTGAACAGTTGCACATCACAGTGGTCATGTGCATAACACACAAAGGATTCTGTCCCCATGAACACGTGCACAGCCTGGGAGTGGCTGCCCCCAATAGCCACCAAAAAAACCACATGTTGACCCCCATACACACACAGGTAATGCAGCCTTACATGCCTTAGGATACAGTGTGGACAGGCTCTGGTGTTGTAGGTGTGCCCCTGAGTCCCTGGCAAGTAAATGTGGCTGGCATACGTTCACCAGTGACAACCATGGTGACATATGCGAGTGACCTGTACAGGGACGCGTCGTACAGCAATGGACAGATCCGTGTGCACGCATTGGCCATTGCATATGATGTGGACGGATGCGTGTTGTCATCCGAAATACGCGTTGTACAGCAATGGACCGATCGGTGCGCACGCATTGGCCATTGCATATGATGTGGACGGATGCATGTTGTCATCCGAAATACGCGTTGTACAGCAATGGACCGATGGGTGCGCACTCTTTGGGCATTGCATATGATGTGGACGGATGCGTGTTGTCATCCGAAATACGCGTTGTACAGCAATGGACCGATCGGTGCGCACGCTTTGGGCATTGCATATGATGTGGACGGATGCGTGTTGTCATCCGAAATACGCGTTGTACAGCAATGGACCGATCGGTGCGCACGCATTGGCCATTGCATATGATGTGGACGGATGCGTGTTGTCATCCGAAATACGCGTTGTACAGCAATGGACCGATCGGTGAGCACGCATTGGCCATTGCATATGATGTGGACGGATGCGTGTTGTCATCCGAAATACGCGTTGTACAGCAATGGACCGATCGGTGCGCAAGCTTTGGCCATTGCATATGATGTGGACGGATGCGTGTTGTCATCCGAAATGCACGTTGTACAGCAATGGACCGATCGGTGCGCACTCATTGGCCATTGCATATGATGTGGGCGGATGCATGTTGTCATCCGAAATACGCGTTGTACAGCAATGGACCGAT
>CAWUFW010022332.1:15000-98017 GCA_963921515.1 Calotriton arnoldi | reverse complement strand
GGTGGTGATATTGGTGGTGGTGGTATTGGTGGTGTTATTGGTGGTTGTGGTGGTATTGGTGGTGATGGTGGTATTGGTGGTAATGGTGGTGACTGGTAGTGATAGGAGGTGGTGGTGGCATTCATGGCATTGGTGGTAGTGATTTTGGTGGTATTGGTGGTGGTGTTTGTGGTGGTATTGGTGGTGGTATTGGTGGTGGTGCTATTGGTGGTGGTGGTATTGGTGGTAGTATTGGTGATTTTGGTGGTATTGGTGGTGGTGTTTGTGGTGGTATTGGTGCTGGTATTGGTGGTGGTGGTATTGGTGGTGGTATTGGTGGTAGTGATGGAGGTGGTATTGGTGGTGGCGGTGGTATTGGTGGTGGTGGTATTGGTGGTGGTAGTATTGCAGTGGTATTGGTGGTGGTGGTATTGGTGGTGGTGTTAGTGGTGGTGGTGGTGGTATTGGTGGTGGTGGTGGTGTTGGTGGTGGTGGTTTTGGTGTGGTATTGGTGGTGATATTGGTGGTGGTGGTATTGGTGGTGATATTGGTGGGCATGTTGGTATTGGTGGTGGTGTTATTGGCGGTGGTTTTGGTGGTGGTGATATTGGTGTTGAGTATTGGTGGTGGTGATGGTATTGGTGGTGGTATTGGAAGTGGTGGTATTGGTATTGGTGGTGGTGATATTGGTGGTATTGGTGGTGGTGGTGTTGGTGGTGGTATTGGTGGTGGTGGTATTGGTGGTGGTATTAGTGGTGGTGGTGGTATTGGTGGTGGTATTGGTGGTGGTGGTGGTATTGGTGGTGGTGGTATTGGTGGTGGTGGTATTGGTGGTATTGGTGGTACTGGTATTGGTATTAGTGGTGGTGGTGGTATTGCTGGTGGTGGTGGTATTGATGGTGGTGGTATTTGTATTGGTGGTATTGGTGATGGTATTGGTGGTGGTGGTATTGGTGCTGGTGGAATTCATGGTAGTGGTGGTATTGGTGGTGGTGTTGGTGGTACTGTTGATGGTATTGGTGGTGGTATTGGTGGTGGTGGTATTGGTGGTGGTATTGGTGATGATGGGACTTGTGGTATTGGGGATGGTATTGGTGGTATTGGTGGTGGTGGTATGTGGTGGTGGTATTTGGTGGTGTGTGGTGGTATTGGTGGTGGTGGTGGTACTGGTGGTGGTATTGGTGGTGGTGTGTTGGCATTGGTGGTGGTGTATTGGTGTTGCTGGTGGTGTTGGTGGTGGATATTAGTGGTGGTGGTGGTATTGGTGGTGGTGGTATTGGTGGTGATGGTGGTGGTGGTGGTGGTATTGGTGGTGGTGGTATTGGTGGTTGTATTGGTATTGGTGATGGTATTGGTGGTGGTGTTATTGGTGGTGGTGGTATTGGTGGTGGTGGTATTGGTATTGGTGGTGATGGTATTGGTGGTGGTAGTATTGGTGGTTTTGGTGGTATTGGTGGTGGTGTTGGTGGTGGTATTGGTGGTGGCATTGGTGGTGGTGCTATTGGTGGTGGTGGTATTGGTGGTGATAATGGTGGTGGTGGTGGTGGTATTGGTGGTGGTGGTATTGGTCGCTATGGTATTGGTGGTGGTGGTATTGGTGGTATTGGTGGTGGTTGCATTGCTGGTGTTGGTGGTGGTATTGGTGGCATTGGTGGTGGTGGTGGTATTGGTGGTGGTATTGGTGGTGGTTTTGTTGGTGATATTGGTGGTATTGGTGGTGATATTGGTGATGGAGGTGTTGGTGGTGCTGTTGGTGGTATTAGTGGTGGTATTGGGATTGGTGGTGGTGGTATTGGTGGTGGTGGTATTGGTAGTGGTGGTATTGGTGGTTGTGGTTATGGTAGTAGTATTGGTGGTTATGGTGGTATTGGTGGTGGTGGTATTGGTAGTATTGGTATTGGTGGTGGTGGTGGTACTGGCGGTGGTATTGGTGGTGGTGGTGGTATTGGTGGTATTGGTGGTGGTGGTATCGGTGGCATTGGTGGCAGTGGTGGTATTGGTGGTGGTGGTATTGGTGGTGGTATTGGTGGTATTGGTCGTGGTATAGGTTGTGATGGTGGTGGTATTGGTGGTGGTGGTGGCATTCATTGGTGGTGGTATTGGTGGTGGAGGTATTGGTGGTAGTATTTGTGGTTTTGGTGGTATTGGTGGTGGTGGTGGTATTGGAGGAGGTGGTTGTATTGGTTGTATTGGTGGTATGGTGGTGGTGGTATTGGTGGTTATGATATTGCTGGTGGTGCTGTTACTGGTGGTGGTATTGCTGGTGATGGTGGTGGCATAGTTGGTGGTGATATTGGTGGCATTGGTGGGGGTGGAGGTATTGGTGGTGGTATTGGTGGTATTGGTGGTGGTGGTATTGGTGATGGTGGTATTTGCAGTGGTATTGGTGGTCGTTTTGGTGGCAGTGGTAGTGGTATTTGTGGTGGTGGTATTGGTGGTGGTGGTTTTGGTTTTGGTATTGGTGGTGATATTGGTGATGGTGGTATTGGTGGTGATATTGGTGGTGGTATTGGTGGTGGTGGTGGCACTCATTTGTGGTGGTATTGGTGGTGGTGGTATTGGAGTTGGTGGTGGTGGTATTGGTTGTATTGGTGGTATTGGTATTGGTGTTGGTGGTTATGGTATTGGTGGTGGTAGTGTCATTGTTCGTGTTGGTGGTGATATTGGTGGCATTGATGGGGGTGGTGGTATTGGTGATGGTATTGGTGGAGGCGGTGGTATTGGTGGTGGTGGTATTGGTGGTGGTGGTATTGGTGGTCATTTTGGTGGCAGTGGTATTGGTATTTGTGATGGTGGTATTAGTGGTGGTGGTTTTGGTTTTAGTATTGGTGGTGATATTGGTGGTGGTTGTAGTGGTGGTGATATTTGTGGTCGTGTTGGTATTGGTGGTGGTGTTATTGGCAGTGGATTTGGTGGTGGTGGTATTGGTGTTGGTATTGGTGGTGGTGATGGTATTGGTGTGGTATTGGTGGTGGTATTGGAAGTGGTGGTAGTGGTATTGGTGGTGGTGATATTGGTGGTATTGGTGGTGGTGGTGGTGTTGGTTGTGGTATTGGTGGTGGTGGTATTGGTGGTGGTATTGGTGGTGGTGGTGGTATTGGTGGTGGTGGTGGTATTATTGTTATTGGTGGTATTGGTATTGGTATTAGTGGTAGTGGTGATATTGCTGGTGGTGGCAGTGGTATTGGTGGTGGTGGAATTTGTATTGGCGGTATTGGTGATAGTATTTGTGGTGGTGGTATTGGTGATGGTGGAATTCATGGTAGTGGTGGTATTGGTGGTGGTGATGGTATTGGTGTGGTATTGGTGGTGGTATTGGAAGTGGTGGTATTGGTATTGGTGGTGGTGATATTGGAGGTATTGGTGGTGGTGGTGTTGGTGGTGGTATTGGTGGTGGTGGTATTGGTGGTGGTGGTGGTATTGGTGGTGGTGGTATTGTTATTGGTGGTAGTGGTATTGGTATTAGTGGTAGTGGTGATATTGCTGGTGATGGTGTTATTGGTGGTGGTGGTATTTGTATTGGTGGTATTGGTGATAGTATTTGTGGTGGTGGTATTGGTGCTGGTGGAATTCATGGTTGTGGTGGTATTGGTGGTGGTGTTGGTGTTGGTGGTACTGGTGATGGTATTGGTGGTGGTATTGGTGGTGGTGGTGGTATTGGTGGTGGTATTGGTGATGATGGGACTGGTGGTATTGGTGATGGTATTGGTGGTATTTTTGGTGGTGGTGGTATTGGTGGTGGTGGTGTTCGTACTGGTCGTGGTATTGGTGGTGGTGGTATTGGTGGCATTGGAGGTGGTGGTGGTATTGGTGGTGGTGGTGGTATTGATTGTGATGGTGGTGGTATTCGTGGTGGTGGTAATGGTGGTGGTAATGGTGGTGGTATTTGTGGTGGTGGTGGTATTTGTGGTGGTGGTGGTATTGGTGGTGGTGGTGGCATTGGTGGTAGAAGTATCGGTGCCATTGGTGGTATTGGTGGTGGTGGTATTGATTGTGGTCGTGGTATTGGTGGTGGTATTGGTGGTGGTGATGGTGTTGGTGGTGGTGGGATTGGTGGGATTCGTGGTGGTGGTATTGGTGGTGGTGGCATTGGTGGTGGTGGTGGTATGGGTGGTAGTGGTATTGATGGTGGTTTTGGTGGTGGTATTGGTGGTGGTGGTGGTATTGGTGGTGGGTGTATTGGTGGTGGGTGTATTGGTATTGCTGGTGGTGTTGGTGGGGATATTAGTGGTGGTGTTGGTATTGGTGGTGGTGGTATTGGTGGTGGTATTGGTATTGGTGGTGATGGTATTGGTAGTATTGGTGGTGGTGGTATTGGTGGTTGTATTGGTGGTGGTATTGGTGGTGGTATTGGTGGTGGTGTTATTGGTGATGGTGGTATTGGTGGTGGTATTGGTAGTGGTATTGGTGGTGGTGATGGAATTGGTGGTGGTGATGGAATTGGTGGTGGTGGTATTGGTGGTGGTCTTGCTGGTGGTATTGGTGGTGATATTGGTAGTGTTGGTGGTGGCATTGGTGGTGGTAGGGGTGTATTGGTATTGGTGGTGGTATTGGTGATGGTGGTATTGGTGTCATTTCTGATGGTATTGGTGATGATTTTAGTGGTGGTATTGGTGGTGGTTGTGTTAGTGGTGGTGGTATTGGGGGTATTGGTGGTATTGGGGGTGGTGTTATTGGTGGTGGTGGTGGTATTGGTGGTGGTGGTATTGGTGATATTGGTGGTGGTGGTATTGGTGGTGGTGTTATTGGTGCTGGTGGTGATATTGGTGGTGGTGGTATTGGTGGTGGTATTGGTGGTATTAGTGGTAGTGGTGGTAGTGGTGTTGGTAGTATTGGTGGATGTGGTATTGGTGGTGGTGGTATTGTTTGTGGTGGTATTGGTGATGGTGGTATTAGTGGTAAGGGTGATGGTGGTATTGGTTGTTGTGGTGGTATTGGTGGTAGTATTGGTAGTAGTATTGGTGGTTGTGGTGGTATTGGTGTTGATGGTTGTATTGGTGGTATTGGTGGTGGTGGTATTGGTGGTATTGGTATTGGTGGTGGTGGTGGTATTGCTTGTGGTGGTGTTGGTACTGTTGGTGTTATTGGTGGTGGTGGTGGTGGCATTCATAGTATTGGTGGTGGTGGTATTGGTGGCATTGGGGGTGGGGGTATTGGTGGTGGTGGTATTGGTGGTAGTGACATTGGTTTTGTTGGTGGTGGTATTGGTGGCATTGGTGGGGGTATTGGTGGTGGTGGTGGTATTGGTGGTATTGGTGGTGGTATTGGTGGTATTGGTTGTGATGGTGGTGGTATTGGTGGTGTTATTGGTGGTGGTTGTATTAGTGGTGGTGTTACTGGTGGTAGTGGGTGGTGATGGTATTGCTGGTGGTAGTGTTATTGGTGGTGTTGGTGGTCATGGTGTTGGTGGTGGTGGTATTGGTGGTGGTCATGGTGTTGGTGGTGGTGAGATTGGTGGTATTTTTGGTGGTGGTGGTATTGGTGGTGGTGGTGTTCGTACTGGTCGTGGTATTGGTGGTGGTGGTATTGGTGGCATTGGAGGTGGTGGTGGTATTGGTGGTGGTATTGATTGTGATGGTGGTGGTATTCGTGGTGGTGGTAATGGTGGTGGTAATGGTGGTGGTATTTGTGGTGGTGGTGGTATTTGTGGTGGTGGTGGTATTGGTGGTGGTGGTGGCATTGGTGGTAGAAGTATCGGTTGCCATTGGTGGTATTGGTGGTGGTGGTATTGATTGTGGTCGTGGTATTGGTGGTGGTATTGGTGGTGGTGATGGTGTTGGTGGTGGTGGGATTGGTGGGATTCGTGGTGGTGGTATTGGTGGTGGTGGCATTGGTGGTGGTGGTGGTGTTGGTGGTGGTGGTATTGGTGGCATTGGTGGTGGTGGTGGTATTGGTGGTAGTCGTGGTATTGGTGGTTGTGGTTATGGTGGTAGTATTTGCGGTTATGGTGGTATTGGTGGTGGTATTGGTGGTGGTGGTATTGGTAGTATTGGTAGTGGTGGTGGTGTCATTGGTGGTATTGGTGGTGGTGGTGGTACTGGTGGTGGTATTGGTGGTGGTGGTGGCATTGGTGGTGGTGGTATTTTTGGTGGTGGTATTGATGGTGGTGATGGAGGTGGTATTGGTGGTGGAGGTATTGGTGGTGGTATTGGTGGTAGTATTGGTGGTTTTGGTGGTATTGGTGGTGGTATTGGTGGTGGTGCTATTGGTGGTGGTGGTATTGGTGGTGATAATGGTGGTGGTGGTGGTGGTATTGGTGGTGGTGGTATTGGTGGCATTGGTATTGGTGGTGGTGGTATTGGTGGTATTGGTGGTGGTTGCATTGCTGGTGTTGGTGGTGGTATTGGTGGCATTGGTGGTGGTGGTGGTATTGGTGGTGGTATTGGTGATGGTTTTGTTGGTGATATTGGTGGTATTGGTGGTGATATTGGTGATGGAGGTGTTGGTGGTGCTGTTGGTGGTATTAGTGGTGGTATTGGGATTGGTGGTGGTGGTATTGGTGGTTATGGTGGTAGTATTGGTGGTTATGGTGGTATTGGTGGTGGTGGTATTGGTAGTATTGGTATTGGTGGTGGTGTCATTGGTGGTATTGGTGGTGGTGGTGGTACTGGCGGTGGTATTGGTGGTGGTGGTGGTATTGGTGGTATTGGTGGTGGTGGTATCGGTGGCATTGGTGGCAGTGGTGGTATTGGTGGTGGTGGTATTGGTGGTGGTATTGGTGGTATTGGTAGTGGTATTGGTTGTGATGGTGGTGGTATTGGTGGTGGTGGTGGCATTCATTGGTGGTGGTATTGGTGGTATTGGTAGTGGTATTGGTTGTGATGGTGGTGGTATTGGTGGTATTGGTGGTGGTGGTATCAGTGGCATTGGTGGCAGTGGTGGTATTGGTGGTGGTGGTATTGGTGGTAGTATTTGTGGTTTTGGTGGTATTGGTGGTGGTGGTGGTATTGGAGGTGGTGGTTGTATTGGTTGTATTGGTGGTATTGGTGGTGGTGGTATTGGTGGTTATGGTATTGTTGGTGGTGCTGTTACTGGTGGTGGTATTGCTGGTGGTGGTGCTGGCATTGTTGGTGTTGGTGGTGATATTGGTGGCATTGGTGGGGGTGGAGGTATTGGTGGTGGTGGTGGTGGTGGTATTGGTGGTATTGGTGGTCGTTTTGGTGGCGGTTGTATTGGTATTTGTGGTGGTGGTATTGGTGGTGGTGGTTTTGGTTTTGGTTTTGGTATTGGTGGTGATATTGGTGATGGTGGTATTGGTGGTGATATTGGTGGTCGTGTTGGTATTGGTGGTGGTGTTATTGGCAGTGGGTTTGGTGGTGGTGGTGGTATTGGTGTTGGTATTGGTTGTGGTATTGTTGGTGGTGATGGTATTGGTGTGGTATTGGGTGTGGTGGTATTGGTATTGGTGGTGGTGATATTGGTGGTATTGGTGGTGGTGGTGTTGGTGGTGGTGGTATTGGTGGTGGTGGTATTGGTATTGGTGGTAGTGGTATTGGTATTAGTGGTAGTGGTGTTATTGCTGGTGGTGGTGTTATTGGTGGTGGTGGTATTTGTATTGGTGGTATTGGTGATAGTATTTGTGGTGGTAATATTGGTGCTGGTGGAATTCATGGTAGTGGTGGTATTGGTGGTGGTGTTGATGTTACTGGTGATGGTATTGGTGGTGGTATTGGTAGTGGTGGGACTGGTGGTATTTGTGATGGTATTGGTTGGTGGTATTGGTGGTGGTTTTGGTGGTGGTGGTATTGGTGGTATTGGTGGTGGGTGTATTGGTATTGGTGGTGGTGGTATTTCTGGTGGTGGTATTGGTATTGGTGGTATTGGTGGTGGTGGTATTGGTGGTTGTATTGGTGTTGGTATTGGTGGTGGTATTGGTGGTGGTATTGGTGGTGGTGGTATTGGTGGTGGTATTGGTAGTGGCGGTATTGGTGGTGGTGGTTGTATTGGTGGTGGTGGTGGTATTGGTGGTGGTATTGGTTGTGATGGTGGTGGTATTGAGGATGGTGGTATTGGTGGTGGTATTGGGGGTGGTGGTATTGGTGGTGGTGGTGGTATTGGTGGTGATGGGTGGTGGTGGTAGTGGTGGTGGTGGTGGTGGCACTCATTGGTGGTGGTATTGGTGGTAGAGGTATTGGTGTTAGTATTTGTGGTTTTGGTGGTATTGGTGGTGGTGGTATTGGAGGTGGTGGTGGTGGTATTGGTTGTATTGGTGGTATTGGTGGTGGTGGTATTGGTGGTTATGGTATTGGTGGTGATAGTGTCATTGTTCGTGTTGGTGGTGATATTGGTGGCATTGATGGGGGTGGTGGTATTGGTGGTGGTATTGGTGGTGGCGGTGGTATTGGTGGTGGTGGTATTGGTGGTGGTGGTATTTGCAGTGGTATTGGTGGTGGTGGTATTGGTGGTCGTTTTGGTGGCAGTGGTATTGGTATTTGTGATGGTGGTGGTGATGGTATTGGTGTGGTATTGGTGGTGGTATTGGAAGTGGTATTATTGGTATTGGTGGTGGAGATATTGGTGATATTGGTGGTATTGGTGGTGGTGGTTTTGGTTTTGGTATTGGTGGTGATATTGGTGGTGGTTGTATTGGTGGTGATATTTGTGGTCATGTTGGTATTGGTGGTGGTGTTATTGGCAGTGGTTTTGGTGGTGGTGGTATTGGTGTTGGTATTGGTGGTGGTGATGGTATTGGTGTGGTATTGGTAGTGGTATTGGAAGTGGTGGTATTGGTATTGGTGGTGGTGATATTGGTGGTATTGGTGGTGGTGGTGGTGTTGGTTGTGGTATTGGTGGTGGTGGTATTGGTGGTGGTATTGGTGGTGGTGTTGGTATTGGTGGTGGTGGTGGTATTGGTGGTGGTCGGGGTGTATTGGTATTGGTGGTGGTATTGGTGGTGGTGGTATTGGTGTCATTTCTGATGGTATTGGTGGTGATTTTAGCGGTGGTATTGGTGGTGGTTGTGTTGGTGGTGGTGGTATTGGGGTATTGGTATTGGTGTTATTGGTGGTGGTGGTAGTATTGGTGGTGGTGGTATTGGTGATATTGGTGGTGGTGGTATTGGTGGTGGTGTTATTGGTGATGGTGGTGATATTGGTGGTGGTGGTATTGGTGGTGGTATAGGTGGGTTTGGTGGTAGTGGTGTTGGTAGTATTGGTGGTTGTGGTATTGTGTGGTGGTATTGGTGGTGGTGGTATTGTTGGTGGTATTTGTAGTGGTATTGGTGGTGTGGTGGCATTGGTGGTGGCATTTGTGGTATTTGTGGTGGTGGTGGTAGTTGGTGGTGTTGGTATTGGTGGTATTGGTGGGGGTGGGAGTATTGGTGGTGTTGGAGGTGGTATTGGTTGTGATGGTGGTGGTATTGGTGGTAGTGGTATTGGTGGTGGTATTGGTGTTGCTGGTATTGGTGGTGGTGGAATTGGTGGTCATATTGTTGGTGGTGGTGTTATTGGTGGTAGTGGTATTGGTGGCATTGGTATTGGTGGTGGTGGTATTGGTGGTCATATTGTTGGTGGTGGAATTGGTGGTAGTGGTATTGGTGGCATTGGTATTGGTGGTGGTGGTGGTATTGCGGGTGGTGGTGGTATTGGTGGTGGTGGTGGTATTGGTGGTGGTGGTATTGGTGATGGTGGTATTGTTAATGGTGGTATTTGTGATGGTATTGGTTGGTGGTATTGGTGGTGGTTTTGGTGGTGGTGGTATTTCTGGTGGTGTTGGTGGGGATATTAGTGGTGGTGGTGGTATTGGTGGTGGTGGTATTGGTATTGGTGGTGATGGTATTGGTGGTGGTGGTATTGGTATTGGTTGTATTGGTGGTGGTGGTATTGGTGGTTGTATTGGTGTTGGTATTGGTGGTGGTATTGGTGGTGGTATTGGTGGTGGTGGTATTGGTGGTGGTATTGGTAGTGGTGGTATTGGTGGTGGTGGTTGTATTGGTGGTGGTGGTATTGGTGGTGATATTGGTGGTGGTATTGGTTGTGATAGTGGTGGTATTGGGGATGGTGGTATTGGTGGTAGTATTGGGGGTGGTGGTATTGGTGGTGGTGGTATTGGTGGTGATGGGTGGTGGTGGTATTGGAGGTGGTATTGGTGGTGGTGGTGGCACTCATTGGTGGTGGTATTGGTGGTAGAGGTATTGGTGTTAGTATTTGTGGTTTTGGTGGTATTGGTGGTGGTGTTATTGGAGGTGGTGGTGGTGGTGGTATTGGTTGTATTGGTGGTATTGGTATTGGTGGTGATAGTGTCATTGTTCGTGTTGGTGGTGATATTGGTGGCATTGATGGGGGTGGTGGTATTGGTGGTGGTATTGGTGGTGGCGGTGGTATTGGTGGTGGTGGTATTGGTGGTGGTGGTATTGGTGGTATTGGTGGTGGGTGTATTGGTATTGGTTGTGGTGGTAGTTCTGGTGATGTTGGTGGGGATATTAGTGGTGGTGGTGGTATTGGTGGTATTGGTGGTAGTGGTATTGGTATTGGTGGTGATGGTATTGGTGGTGGTGGTATTGGTATTGGTGGTATTGGTGGTGGTGGTATTGGTGGTTGTATTGGTGTTGGTATTGGTGGTGGTATTGGTGGTGGTATTGGTGGTGGTGGTATTGGTGGTGGTATTGGTAGTGGTGGTATTGGTGGTGGTAGTTGTATTGGTGGTGGTGGTATTGGTGGTGATATTGGTGGTGGTATTGGTTGTGATGGTGGTGGTATTGGGGATGGTATTGGTGGTGGTGATGGTATTGGTGGTGGTATTGGAAGTGGTGGTATTGGTATTGGTGGTGGTGATATTGGTGGTATTGGTGGTGGTGGTGTTGGTGGTGGTATTGGTGGTGGTGGTATTGGTGGTGGTATTAGTGGTGGTGGTGGTATTGGTGGTGGTATTGGTGGTGGTGGTATTGGTTATTGGGTATAGGTGACTGGTATTGGTGTTAGTGGTAGTGGTTATATTGCTGGTGGTGGTGTTATTGATGGTGGTGGTATTTGTATTGGTGGTATTGGTGATAGTATTTGTGGTGGTGGTATTGGTGCTGGTGGAATTCATGGTAGTGGTGGTATTGGTGGTGGTGTTGGTGGTACTGTTGATGGTATTGGTGGTGGTATTGGTGGTGGTGGTATTGGTGATGATGGGACTTGTGGTATTGGGGATGGTATTGGTGGTATTGGTGGTGGTGGTATTGGTGGTGGTTTTGGTGGTGGTGGTGGTATTGGTGGTGGTGGTGGTGGTGGTATTGGTGGTGGGTGTATTGGTATTGGTGGTGGGTGTATTGGTATTGCTGGTGGTGTTGGTGGGGATATTAGTGGTGGTGGTGGTATTGGTGGTGGTGGTATTGGTGGTGATGGTATTGGTGGTGGTGGTATTGGTGGTGGTGGTATTGGTGGTTGTATTGGTATTGGTGATGGTATTGGTGGTGGTGTTATTGGTGGTGGTGGTATTGGTGGTGGTGGTATTGGTATTGGTGGTGATGGTATTGGTGGTGGTGGTATTGGTGGTGGTAGTATTGGTGGTTATGGTGGTATTGGTGGTGGTATTGGTGGTGGTGGAATTGGTTTTGGTGGTGGTATCATTGGTGGCGGTGGTGGTATTGGTGGTGGTGTTGGAAATGGTGGTAGTGTTGGTATTGGTGGTGGTGGTAGCATTGGTGGTATTGGTGGTATCAGTGGCATTGGTTGGGGTAGTGGTGGTGGTATTGGTGATGGTGATGGTTTTGGTGGTGGTATTGGTTGAGATGGTTGTGTTATTGGCTGTGGTGGTATTGGTGGTGGTATTGGTGGTTATGGTGGTATTGGTGGTGGTGGTGGTGGTATTGGTGGTGGTAGTGGTATTGGAGGAAGTAGTGGTATTGGTCGTATTGGTATTGTGGTGGTGGTATTGGTGGTGGTGGTATTAGTGGTGGTGGTGGTGGTGGCATTGGTTATGTTGGTGGTGGTATTGTTGCCATTGGTGGTGGTGGTGGTATTGGTGGTGGTGGTATTGGTGGTGGTGGTGGTGGTATACGTGGTTTTGATGGTGGTGGTGGTATTGGTGGTGGTGGTATTGCTGGTGGTGGTGGTATTGGTGGGGGTATTTGTGGTGGTAGTATTGGTGGTGGTGGTATTGGTGGTGGTGGTGGTGGTATTGGTAGTGGTGGTTGTATTACTGGTGGTGGTATTGATGGTGGTATTGGTGGTATTGGTGGTAGTGGTGTTGGTGGTATTGGTGGTGTTGGTATTGGTGGTTGTGGTATTTGGAGGGTGGTATTATTGGTGGTGGTGGTGGTGGTGGTGGTATTAGTGGTGGTATTTGTAGTGGTATTTGTATTGGTGGTGGTTGTATTGGTGGTGGCGGTATTGGGGTGGTGATGGTGGTATTGGTACTGGCAGTGTTATTGGTGGTGGTGGTATTGGTGGTGGTGGTGGTATACGTGGTTTTGATGGTGGTGATGGATTTGGTGATGGTGATATTGGTGGTGGTGGTGGTCTTGCTGGTGGTATTGGGGGTGGTATTGGTAGTGGTGGTGGTGGTATTGGTGGTGGTGGTGGTATACGTGGTTTTGATGGTGGTGATGGATTTGGTGATGGTGATATTGGTGGTAGTATTGGTATTTCTGATGGTATTAGTGGTGGTATTGGTGGTGGTATTGGTGGTATTGGTAGAGGTATTGGTGATATTGGTGGTCGTGGTGGTGGTATTGGTGGTGGTGGTGGTGGTGATATTTGTGGTATTGGTGGTATTGGTTGTTGTGGTGGTGGTATTGGTGGTGGAATTTGTGGTGGTTGTATTAGTGGTGGTGGTACTGGTGGTGGTGGTGGTATTGGTGGTGGTGGTGGAAATGGTGGTGGCATTTATTGGTGGTGGTATTGGTGGTATTAGTGGTAAGGGTGATGGTGGTATTGGTGGTTGTGGTGGTATTGGTGGTAGTGGTATTGGTGGTAGTATTGGTAGTAGTATTGGAGGTTGTGGTGGTATTGGTGTTGATGGTTGTATTGGTGGTATTGGCGGTGGTGGTATTGGTGGTATTGGTATTGGTGGTGGTGGTGGTATTGCTGGTGGTGGTGTTGGTACTGTTGGTGGTATTGGTGGTGGTGGTGGTGGCATTCGTAGTATTGGTGGTATTGGTGGCATTGGTGGGGGTGCGGATATTGGTGATGGTGGTGGTGGTATTGGTGGTGGTATTGGTGGTAGTGACATTGGTTTTGTTGGTGGTGGTATTGGTGGTATTGGTGGCATTGGTGGGGGTATTGGTGGTGGTGGTGGTATTGGTATTGGTGGCATTGGTTGTGATGGTGGTGGTATTGGTGGTGTTATTGGTAGTGGTTGTATTAGTGGTGGTGTTACTGGTGGTAGTGGGTGGTAGTGGAATTGGTGGTATCGGTGGTGGCATTCATTGGTGGTGGTATTGGTGGTAATTTTTGGTGGTGGTATTAGTGGTAAGGGTGATGGTGGTATTGGTGGTAGTGGTGGAATTGGTGGTGGTGGTAGTATTGGTAGTAGTATTGGTGATTGTGGTGGTATTGGTGGTGATGGCGGTATTGGTAGTATGGGTGGTGGTGGTATTGGTGGTATTGGTGGTGGTGGTGGTATTGGTGGTATTGGTGGTGGTATTGGTGGTAGTATTGGTGGTGGTGGTATTGCTGGTTGTATTGGTGGTGCTGGTATTGGTGGTGATATTGGTGGTATTGGTGGTGTTGGTGGTAGTGGTGTTGGATGTATTGGTTGTGGTGGTATTGGTGGTTGTGGTATTGGTGGTGGTGGTATTGGTGGTGGTTGTGGTGGTGGTAGTGGTATTGGTGGTGGTGGTATTGGTGGTCGTGGTGGTATTGGTGGTGGTATTTGTAGTGGTATTGGTATTGGCACTGGTGGTATTGGTGGTGGTGGTATTGGTATTGGTGGTGGTGGTGGTGTTGGTGGTGGTATGGGTAGTGGTGGTGGTGGTATTGGTATTGGCAGTGGTATTGGTGGTGGTGGTTGTATTGGTGATGGTGGAATTGGTGGTAGTGGAATTGGTGGTGGTGGTATTAGTGGTGGTGGTATTAGTGGTGGTGGTATTGGTGGTGGTCTTGCTGGTGGTATTGGTATTGGTGGTGGTGGTATTGGTGGTGGTGATGGTATTGGTGGTATTGGTGGTGGTGTTAGTGGTGGTGGTATTGGTGGTGGTGGTATTGGTGGTGGTGGTATTGGTGATATTGGTGGTGGTGGTGGTATTGGTGGTGGTATTGGTGATTTTATTGTTGGTGTTGGTGAGATTGGTGAGATTGGTGGTGATGGTATTGGTGGTGGTGGTGGTAATGGTGGTGGTATTGGTGGTGGTGGCATTGGTGGTGGTATTTGTGGCATTGGTTTGGGTGGTGGTATTGGTGGGGGTGGTGGTATTGGTGGTGGTATTGGTTGTGATGGTGGTGGTATTGGTGGTATTGGTGGTGGTATTGGTGGTGGTGTTACTGCTGGTGGTGGTGGGTGGTGGTGGGTGGTGGTGGTATTGGTGGTATTGGTGGTGGCATTCATTGGTGTTGGTATTGGTGATGGTGGTATTGGTGGTGGTGGTATTGCTGGTGGTGGTATTGGTGGTGGTATTGGGGTAGTATTGATGGTGGTATTGGTGGTAATGGTGGTGGTGGTATTGGTGGTAGTGGTGGTATTGGTGGTATTGGTGGTGGTGGTGGTATTGCTGGTGGTATTGGTGGTGGTGGTGGTACTGGTGGTGATATAGGAGGTGGTGGTGGCATTCATGGCATTGGTGGTAGTGGTATTGGTGGCATTGGTGGGGGTGGTGGTATTGGTGGTGGTGGTGATATTGGTGGTGGTATTGGTGGTTGTATTGGTTGTGAGGGTGGTGGTATTGGTGGTGGTGGTATTGGTGGTGGTGGTATTGGTGGTGGAGGTGGTATTGGTGGTGGAGGTGGTATTGGTGGTGGAGATGGTATTGGTGTTGGTGGTGGTGGTATTGGTGATGGTATTGGTGGTGGTATTGGTGGTATTTGTGATGGTATTCGTGGTGGTGGTGGTATTGGTGGCGGTATTGGTGGTGGTGATGGTGTTGGTGGTGGTGAGATTGGTGGTGGTATTGGTGGTGGTGGCATTGGTGGTATTGATGGTGGTGGTGGTATTGGTGGCGGTGGTGGTATTCGTGGTGGTGGTGGTATTGGTGGTTGTGGTTATGGTGGTGGTGGTATTGGTAGTATTGGTGGTGGTGTCATTGGTGGTATTGGTGGTGGTGGTGGTGGTACTGGTGGTGGTATTGGTGGTGGTGGCATTGGTGGTATTGGTGTTGGTGGTATTGGTGGTGGTAGTATCGGTGGCATTGGTGGCAGTGGTGGAATTGGTATTGGTGGTGGTATTGGTGGTGGTGGTGGTATTGGTGGTGGTGGTGGTATTGGTGGTGGTTTTGTTATTGGTGGTGGTGGTATTGCTGGTAGTATTGGTGGTTCTGGTGGTATTGGTGGTGGTGGTATTGGTGGTATTGTTGGTGGTGGTATTGGTGGTGGTGATGGAGGTGGTATTGATGGTTGAGGTATTGGTGGTGGTGGTATTGGTGGTGATATTGGTGGTGGTGGTTGTATTGGTGGCGGTGGTATTGGTGGCATTGGTATTGGTGGTGGTGGTATTGGTGGTATTGGTGGTGGTGGTGGCATTGCTGGTGTTGGTGGTGGTATTGGTGGTGGTGGTGGTATTGGTGGTGGTATTGGTGGTGGGTTTGTTGGTGATATTGGTGGTATTGGTGGTGATATTGGTGATGGAGGTGTTGGTGGTGCTGTTGGTGGGATTGGTGGTGGTATTGGGATTGGTGGTGGTGGTGGTGGTGGTATTGGTGGCGATATTGGTGGTATTGGTGGTGGTATTGGTAGTGGTGGTGATGGTATTGGTGGTGGTGGTGGTGGTATTGGTGATGGTATTGGTGGTGGTGGTATTGGTGGTATTTGTGATGGTATTGGTGGTGGTGGTATTGGTGGCGGTATTGGTGGTGGTGATGGTGTTGGTGGTGGTGAGATTGGTGGTATTGGTGGTGGTGGTATTGGTGGTGGTGGCATTGGTGGTATTGGTGGTGGTGGTGGTGGTGGTGGTATTGGTGGTTGTGGTTATGGTGGTAGTATTGGTGGTAGTGGTATTGGTGGTGGTGGTATTGGTAGTATTGGTGTTGGTGGTGGTGTCATTGGTGGTATTGGTGGTGGTGGTGGTACTGGCGGTGGTATTGGTGGTGGTGGCATTGGTGGTATTGGTGTTGGTGGTATTGGTGGTGGTGGTATCAGTGGCAGTGGTGGTATTGGTGGTGGTGGTATTGGTGGTGGTATTGGTGGTGGTATTGGTTTTGATGGTGGTGGTATTGGTGATGGTGGTATTGGTGGTGGAGGTATTGGTGGTAGTATTTGTGCTTTTGGTGGTATAGGTGGTGGTGGTATTGGAGGTGGTGGTGATATTGGTTGTATTGGTGGTATTGTTGGTGGTGGTATTGGTGGTTATGGTATTGGTGGTGATGCTGTTACTGGTGGTGGTATTGGTGGTGGTGCTGGTGGCATTGGTGTTGGTGGTGATATTGGTGGCATTGCTGGTGGTGGTGGTGGTATTGGTGGTGGTGGTGGTATTTGCAGTGGTATTGGTGGTCGTTTTGGTGGTCGTGTTGGTATTGGTGGTGGTGTTATTGGCAGTGGGTTTGGTGGTGGTATTGGTGTTGGTATTGGTTGTGGTATTGTTGGTGGTGATGGTATTGGTGTGGTATTGGTGGTGGTATTGGGTGTGGTAGTATTGGTATTGGTGGTGGTGGTATTGGTGGTGGTGGTGGCATTCATTGGTGGTGGTATTGGTGGTGGAGGTATTGGTGGTAGTATTTGTGCTTTTGGTGGTATAGGTGGTGGTGGTATTGGAGGTGGTGGTGATATTGGTTGTATTGGTGGTATTGTTGGTGGTGGTATTGGTGGTGATGCTGTTACTGGTGGTGGTATTGGTGGTGGTGCTGGTGGCATTGGTGTTGGTGGTGATATTGGTGGCATTGCTGGTGGTGGTGGTGGTATTGGTGGTGGTGGTGGTATTTGCAGTGGTATTGGTGGTCGTTTTGGTGGTCGTGTTGGTATTGGTGGTGGTGTTATTGGCAGTGGGTTTGGTGGTGGTATTGGTGTTGGTATTGGTTGTGGTATTGTTGGTGGTGATGGTATTGGTGTGGTATTGGTGGTGGTATTGGGTGTGGTGGTATTGGTATTGGTGGTGGTGATATTGGTGGTGTTGGTGGTGGTGGTGTTGGTGGTGGAATTGGTGGTGGTGGTGGTATTGGTGGTGTTGGTGGTGGTGGTATTGGTATTGGTGATAGTGGTATTGGTATTAGTGATAGTGGTGATATTGCTTGTGGTGGTGTTATTGGTGGTGGTATTGGTGATGATGGGACTGATGGTATTTGTCATGGTATTGGTTGGTGGTATTGGTGGTGGTTTTGGTGGTGGTGGTGGTATAGGTGGTATTGGTGGTGGGTGTATTGGTATTGGTGGTGGTGGTGGTATTTCTGGTGGTGTTGGTGGGGATATTAGAGGTGGTGGAGGTATTGGTGGTATTGGTGTGGTGGTATTGGTATTGGTGGTGATGGTATTGGTGGTGGTGGTATTGGTATTGGTGGTATTGGTGGTGGTGGTATTGGTGGTTGTATTGGTGTTGGTGGTGGTATTGGTGGTGGTATTGGTGGTGGTATTGGTGGTGGTGTTATTGGTGGTGGTGGTATTAGTGGTGGTATTGGTAGTGGTGGTATTGGTGGTGGTGGTTGTATTGGTGGTGGTGGTATTGGTGGTATTGGTGGTGGTATTGGTGGTGGTATTGGTGGTGGTGGTATTGGTGGTGGTGGTAAAACACACAAGATGATGGACGGAATGTTGCACATTGGCAAACATTCACCCCCAGTCACAGATCTGGGTTAAATCCATCGTTATTTTGCTTCACCACGCCACCCCAGTTCAGACATAGCCATATGCAAATCAGTCTTGACCCTGTGCCTCATGGGAACAGTCCAGACCGAACTGCCAAGCCATGTCTTCCCTGGACCGGAATCAAGCATCCTAGGACCGGTTTTGGGCTTTCAGCCCTCATCAGCCAGGATAGCTTGACTCCAGTGGCGTAGTGAGCACGGGACCCACGTCTGGGTATACCCTTCCCACTTAGGGTGAAATGCAAAACACACAAGATGATGGACGGAATGTTGCACATTGGCAAACATTCACCCCCAGTCACAGATCTGGGTTAAATCCATCGTTATTTTGCTTCACCACGCCACCCCAGTTCAGACATAGCCATATGCAAATCAGTCTTGACCCTGTGCCTCATGGGAACAGTCCAGACCGAACTGCCAAGCCATGTCTTCCCTGGACCGGAATCAAGCATCCTAGGACCGGTTTCGGGCTTTCAGCCCTCATCAGCCAGGATAGCTTGACTCCAGTGGCGTAGTGAGCACGGGACCCACGTCTGGGCATACCCTTCCCACTTAGGGCGAAATGCAAAACACACAAGATGATGGACGGAATGTTGCACATTGGCAAACATTCACCCCCAGTCACAGATCTGCATTCATTGGTGGTGGTATTGGTGGTGGACATATTGGTGGTAGTATTTGTGGTTTTGGTGGTATTGTTGGTGGTATTGGAGGTGGTGGTGGTGGTATTGGTTGTATTGGTGGTATTGGTATTGGTGGTGGTGATATTGGTGGCGATATTGGTGGCATTGGTGGGAGTGGAGGTATTGGTGGTGGTGGTGGTATTGGTGGTGGCGGTGGTATTGGTGGTGGTGGTATTGGTGGTTGTTTTGGTGGCAGTGGTATTGGTATGTGGTGATGGTATTGGTGGTGGTGGTTTTGGTTTGGTATTGGTGGTGATATTGGTGGTGGTGGTATTGGTGGTGATATTGGTGGTGGTGGTGGTATTGGTGGTGGTGGTATTGGCAGTGGTTTTGGTGGCAGTGGTGTTGGTATTGGTGGTGGTGATGGTATTGGTGTGGTATTGGTGGTGGTATTGATGGTGGTATTGGTATTGGTGGTGATGATGGTGGTGGTATTGGTGGTGGTGTTGGTGGTGGTATTGGTGGTGGTATTTGTGCTTTGGTGGTATTGGTGGTGGTGGTATTGGAGTGGTGGTGATATTGGTTGTATTGGTGGTATTGGTGGTGGTGGTATTGGTGGTATGGTATTGGTGGTGATGCTGTTATTGGTGGTGGTATTGGTGGTGGTGGTGATTGGTATTGGTGGTGGTGATATTGGTAGTATTGGTGGTGGTGGTGTTGGTGGTGGTATTGGTGGTGGTATTGGTGGTGGTGGTGGTATTGGTGGTGGTGGTGGTGGTATTGGTGGTGGTGGTATTGGTGGTGGTGGTATTGTTATTGGTGGTATTGGTGATAGTATTTGTGGTGGTGGTATTCGTGCTGGTGGTATTCATGGTAGTGGTGGTATTGGTGGTGGTGTTGGTGGTACTGGTGATTGTATTCGTGGTGGTATTGGTGGTGGTGGTGGTATTGGTGATGATGGGACTGGTGGTATTGGTGATGGTATTGGAGGTATTGGTGGTGGTATTGGTGGTGGTTTTGGTGGTGGTGGTGGTATTGGTGGTGCTGGTGGTATTGGTGGTGGTGATTGGTATTGGTGGTGATATTGGTATTGCTGGTGGCATTGCTGGGGATATTAGTGGGGGTGGTGGTATTGGTGATGGTGGTATTGGTGGTGGTGGTATTGGTATTGGTGGTGATGGTATTGGTGGTGGTGGTATTGGTGGTTGAATTGGTATTGGTGGTGGTATTGGTGGTGGTATGGTGATAGTGTTATTGGTGGTGGTGGTATTGGTGGTGGTATTGGTAATGGTGGTATTGGTGGTGGTGGTTGTATTGGTGGTGGTATTGGTGGTGGTATTGGTGTTAGTGGTGTTGGTGGTATTGGTGGTTGTGTTATTGGTGGTTGTGGCATTGGTGGTGGTGGTATTGGTGGTGGTGGTATTGGTGGTGGTATTTGTAGTGGTATTGGTGGTGGTGATATTGGTGGTGGCAGTGGTATTGGTGGTGGCAGTGGTATTGGTGGTGGTGGTATTGGTGGTGGTGGTATTGGTGGTGGTCTTGCTGGTGGTATTGGTGCTGATATTGGTAGTGTTGGTGGTGGTATTGGGGTGGTAGGGGTGTATTGGTATTGGTGGTGGTGGTATTGGTGTCATTTCTGATGGTATTGGTGGTGATTTTAGTGGTGGTATTGGTGGTGGTTGTGTTGGTGGTGCTGGTATTGGGGATATTGGTATTGGTGGTGGTGTTATTGGTGGTGGTGGTGGTGGTGGTGGTGGTGGTATTGGTGATATTGGTGGTGGTGTTATTGGTGGTGGTGTTATTGGTGGTGGTGGTGATATTGGTGGTGGTGGTTTTGGTGGTGGTATTGGTGGTATTGGTGGTAGTGGTGTTGGTGGTATTGGTGGTGGTGGTATTGGTGGTATTGGTGGTGGTATTTGTAGTGGTATTGGTGGTGTGGTGGCATTTGTGGTATTTGTGGTGGTGGTGGTAGTTGGTGGTGTTGGTATTGGTGGCATTGGTGGGGGTGGGAGTATTGGTGGTGGTGGTGGTGGTATTGGTTGTGATGGTGGTGGTATTGGTGGTGGTGGTAGTGGTATTGGTGGTGGTATTGGTGGTATTGGTGGTGGTGGAATAGGTGTTATTGGTATTGGTGGCATTGGTATTGGTGGTTGTGGTATTGCGGGTGGTGGTGGTATTGGTGGTGGTGGTATTGGTGGTGGTGGTATTGGTGATGGTGGTATTGGTGGTGATGGTATTACTGGTAGTATTGGTGGTGATGGTATTGGTGGTGGTGGTATTAATATTGGTGGTGTTGGTGGTATTGGTATTGGCAGTGGTATTGGTGATGGTATTGGTGGTGGTGGTATTGGTGGTGGTATTGGTGGTGGTGGTATTGGTGGTATTTGTGATGGTGTTGGTGGTGGTGGTGGTATTGGTGGTGGTGGTATTGGTGGTGGTGATGGTGTTGGTGGTGGTGGTATTGGTGGTGGTATTGGTGGTGGTGGTATTGGTGGTGGTGGCATTGGTGGTATTGGTGGTGGTGGTGGTGGTATTGGTGGTGGTGGTGGTATTGGTGGTTATGGTTATGGTGGTGGTATTGGTAGTATTGGTGTTGGTGGTGGTGTCATTGGTGGTATTGGTGGTGGTGGTGGTACTGGTGGTGGTATTGGTGGTGGTGGCATTGGTGGTATTGGTGTTGGTGGTATTGGTGGTGGTGGTATCAATGGCATTGGTGGCAGTGGTGGTATTGGTGGTGGTGGTATTGGTGATGGTATTGGTGGTATTGGTGGTGGTATTGGTTTTGATGGTGGTGGTATTGGTGATGGTGGTATTGGTGGTGGTGGTATTGGTGGTGGTGGTGGCATTCATTGGTGGTGGTATTGGTGGTGGAGGTATTGGTGGTAGTATTTGTGCTTTTGGTGGTATTGGTGGTGGTGGTATTGGAGGTGGTGGTGATATTGGTTGTATTGGTGGTATTGTTGGTGGTGGTATTGGTGGTTATGGTATTGGTGGTGATGCTGTTACTGGTGGTGGTATTGGTGGTGGTGGTGGTGGTGGCATTGGTGTTGGTGGTGATATTGGTGGCATTGCTGGTGGTGGTGGTGGTATTGGTGGTGTTGGTGGTATTTGCAGTGGTATTGGTGGTCGTTTTGGTGGTCGTGTTGGTATTGGTGGTGGTGTTATTGGCAGTGGGTTTGGTGGTGGTATTGGTGTTGGTATTGGTTGTGGTGGTATTGGTATTGGTGGTGGTGGTGGTGTTGGTGGTGGTGTTGGTGGTGGTGGTATTGGTATTGGTGGTGGTGATATTGGTGGTGTTGGTGGTGGTGGTGTTGGTATTGGTGGTAGTGGTATTGGTGGAATTGGTGGTGGTGGTGGTATTGGTGGTGGTGGTGGTATTGGTGGTGGTGGTATTGGAGATATTGGTGGTGGTAGTATTGGTGGTAGTGTTATTGGTGGTAGTGTTTGTATTGGTGGTGGTGGTATTCATGGTAGTGGTGGTATTGGTGGTGGTGGTGTTATTGGTGGTGGTATTGGTGATGATGGACTGGTGGTATTGTGTGATGGTATTGGTTGGTGGTATTGGTGGTGGTATTGGTGGTGGTGGTGGTATTGGTGGTATTGGTGGTGGCATGCATTGGTATTGGTGGTGGTGGTATTTCTGGTGGTGTTGGTGGTGGATATTAGTGGTGGTGGAGGTATTGGTGGTATTGGTGGTGGTGGTATTGGTATTGGTGGTGATGGTATTGGTGGTGGTGGTATTGGTATTGGTGGTATTGGTGGTATTGGTGGTGCTGGTATTGGTGGTTGTATTGGTGTTGGTGGTGGTATTGGTGGTGGTATTGGTGGTGGTGTTATTGGTGGTGGTGGTGGTATTAGTGGTGGTATTGGTAGTGGTGGTATTGGTGGTGGTGGTTGTATTGGTGGTGGTGGTATTGGTGGTGGTATTGGTTGTGATGGTAGTGGTATTGGTGATGGTGGTATTGGTGGTGGTATTGGTGGTATTGGTGGTAGTGGTGTTGGTGGTATTGGTGGTGTTGGTATTGGTGGTGTGTGGTATTTGGTGGTGGTGGTATTGGTGGTGGTGTGTATTGGTGGTGGTGGTATTGGGAGTGGTGGTATTATTGGTGGTGGTGGTATTGGTGGTATTAGTGGTGGTATTGGTAGTGGTATTGGTATTGGTGGTGGTGGTATTGGTGGTGGCGGTATTGGTGGTGGTGATGGTGGTGGTGGTATTGGCAGTGGTATTGGTGGTGGTGGTATTGGTGGTGGTGGTGGTATTCGTGGTGTTGATGGTGGTGGTGGTATTGGTGGTGATTGGTGATATTGGTGGTGGTGGTGGTGGTGCTTGCTGGTGGTATTGGTGGTGGTATTGGTAGTGGTGGTGGTGGTATTGGTGGTGGTAGGGGTGGTATTGGTACTGGTACTGGTGATGTTAGTGGTGGTGGTATTGGTGGTATTTCTGATGGTATTCGTGGTGGTGGTATTGGTATTTCTGATGGTATTAGTGGTGGTATTGGTGGTGGTGGTTTTCATATTGGTGGTATTGGTAGTGGTGTTATTGGTGGTGGTATTGGTGGTATTGGTAGTGGTATTGGTGATATTGGTGGTGGTGGTGGTGGTATTGGTGGTGGTGGTGATATTGGTGGTATTGGTTCTTGTGGTGGTGGTATTGGTGGTGGAATTTGTGGTGGTTGTATTAGTGGTGGTGTTACTGGTGGTGGTGGTGGTATTGGTGGTGGTGGAATTGGTGGTGGCATTTATTGGTGGTGGTATTGGTGGTATTGGTGGTAATGGTGGTGGTATTAGTGGTAAGGTTGATGGTGGTATTGGTGGTTGTGGTGGTATTGGTGGTAGTGGTATTGGTAGTATTGGTAGTGGTATTGGAGGTGGTGGTGGTACTGGTGGTTATTGGTGGTATTGGTGGTGGTGGTATTGGTGGTATTGGTATTGGTGGTGGTGGTGGTATTGGTGGTGGTGGTGTTGGTACTGGTGGTGGTGGTATTGGTGGTGGTGGCATTGGTGGTATTGGTGGTATTGGTGGCATTGGTGGGGGTGCGTGGTATTGGTGATGGTGGTGGTGGTATTGGTGGGTGGTATTGGTGGTAGTGACATTGGTGTTGTTGGTGGTGGTATTGGTGGTGGTGGTGGCATTGGTGGTGGGTATTGGTGGTGGTGGTGGTATTGGTGGTGGTGGCATTGGTGGTGATGGTGGTGGTATCGGTGGTGGTATTGGTGGTGGTATGTATTGGTGGTGGTGGTACTGGTGGTAGTGGGTGGTGGTGGTATTGGTGGTATCGGTGGTGGCATTCATTGGTGGTGGTGGTATTGGTGGTAATTTTGGTGGTGGTATTAGTGGTATGGTGGTGATGGTGGTGGTATTGGTGGTGGTGGTATTGGTGGTGATGGTGGTATTGGTAGTATGGGTGGTGGTGGTATTGGTGGTATTGGTGGTGGTGGTGGTACTGTTGGTGGTATTGGAGGTGGTGGTGGTATTGGTGGTATTGGTGGTGGTATTGGTGGTGGTATTGGTGGTGGTATTGGTGGTAGTATTGGTGGTGGTGGTATTGCTGGTTGTATTGGTGGTGCTGGTATTGGTGGTGATATTGGTGGTATTGGTGGTGTTAGTGGTAGTGGTGTTGGATGGTATTGGTGGTGGTGGTATTGGTGGTGTGTGGTATTGGTGGTGGTGGTATTGGTGGTGGTGTGTGGTGGTGGTAGTGGTATTGGTGGTTGTGGTGGTATTGGTGGTGGTATTGGTAGTGGTATTGGTATTGGTACTGGTGGTATTGGTGGTGGTGGTATTGGTATTGGTGGTGGTGGTATTGGTGGTGGTATGGGAGGTGGTGGTGGTAGGTGTTGGTATTGGTGGTGGTATTGGTGGTGGTGGTATTGGTGGTGGTGGTATAGATGGTGGTATTGGTAGTGGTATTGGTGTTGGTGGTATTGGTGGTGGTGGTGGTGGTGGTGTTGGTGGTGGTATGGGTAGTGGTGGTGGTTGTATTGGTATTGGCGGTGGTATTGGTGGTGGTGGTGGTATTGATGGTGGTGGTATTGGCAGTGGTATTGGTGGTGGTGGTGGTGGTATTGGTGGTGGTATTGGTGGTGGTGGAATTGGTGGTAGTGGAATTGGTGGTGGTGGTATTGGTGGTGGTGGTATTGGTGGTGGTGGTATTGGTGGTGGTATTGCTGGTGGTATTGGTGGTGGTGGTGGTGGTATTGGTGGTGGTGGTGGTATTGGTGGTATTGGTGGTGGTGTTGGTGGTGGTGGTATTGGTGGTGGTGGTATTGGTGGTGGTGGTATTGGTGATATTGGTGGTGGTGGTGGTATTGGTGGTGGTATTGGTGATTTTATTGTTGGTGGTGGTGGTGTTGGTGAGATTGGTGAGATTGGTGGTATTGGTGGTGGTGGTATTGGTGGTGGTGTTATAGATGGTGGTGGTATTCGCAGTGGTATTGGTGTTGGTGGTATTGGTATTGGTGGTGGTGGTGGTGGTGTTGGTGGTGGTATGGGTAGTGGTGGTGGTGGTATTGGTATTGGCAGTGGTATTGGTGGTGGTGATGGTATTGATGGTGGTTGTATTGGCAGTGGTATTGGTGGTGGTGGTGGTGGTATTGGTGGTGGTGGTATTGGTGATGGTGGAATTGGTGGAAGTGGAATTGGTGGTGGTGGTATTAGTGGTGGTGGTATTAGTGGTGGTGGTATTGGTGGTGGTCTTGCTGGTGGTATTGGTGGTGGTGATGGTATTGGTGGTATTGGTGGTGTTGTTAGTGGTGGTGGTATTGGTGGTGGTGGTATTGGTGGTGGTGGTATTGGTGATATTGGTGGTGGTGATGGTATTGGTGGTGGTGGTATTGGTGGTGGAGGTGGTATTGGTGGTGGTGATGGTATTGGTGGTGGTGGTGGTGGTAATGGTGGTGGTATTGGTGGTGGTGGCATTGGTGGTGGGTATTTGTGGCATTGGTTTGGGTGGTGGTATTGGTGGGGGTGGTGGTATTGGTGGTGGTATTGGTTGTGATGGTGGTGGTATTGGTGGTATTGGTGGTGGTATTGGTGGTGGTGTTACTGCTGGTGGTGGTGGGTGGTGGTGGGTGGTGGTGGTATTGGTGGTATTGGTGGTGGCATTCATTGGTGTTGGTATTGGTGATGGTGGTATTGGTGGGGGTGGTGGTATTGCTGGTGGTGCTATTGGTGGTGGTATTGGGGTAGTATTGATGGTGGTATTGGTGGTAATGGTGTTGGTGGTATTGGTGGTAGTGGTGGTATTGGTGGTATTGGTATTGGTGTTGGTGGTATTGGTGGTGGTGGTGGTATTGGTGGTGGTATTGGTGGTGGTGGTGGTACTGGTGGTGATATAGGAGGTGGTGGTGGCATTCATGGCATTGGTGGTAGTGGTATTGGTGGCATTGGTGGGTGGTGGTATTGGTGGTGGTGGTGGTGATATTGGTGGTGGTATTGGTGGTTGGTATTGGTGGTGGTGGTATTGGTGGTGGAGGTGGTATTGGTGGTGGAGGTGGTATTGGTGGTGGTGGTGGTATTGGTGGTGATATTGGTGGTATTGGTGGTGGTATTGGTAGTGGTGGTGATGGTATTGGTGGTTGGTGGTGGTGGTATTGGTGGTGGTATTGGTGGTGGTATTGGTGGTGGTGGTATTGGTGGTGGTGGTGGTATTGGTGGTGGTATTGGTGGTGGTGATGGTGTTGGTGGTGGTGGATTGGTGGTATTGGTGGTGGTGGTATTGGTGGTGGTGGTGGTATTGGTGGTATTGATGGTGGTGGTGGTATTGGTGGTGGTGGTTATGGTGGTGGTGGTATTGGTGGTATTGGTATTGGTGGTGGTGGTCATTGGTGGTATTGGTGGTGGTGGTGGTACTGGTGGTGGTATTGGTGGTGGTGGCATTGATGGTATTGGTGGTATTGGTGGTGGTAGTATTGGTGGCAGTGGTGGAATTGGTTTTGGTGGTGGTATTGGTGGTGGTATTGGTGGTGGTTGTATTGGTGGTGGAGGTGGTATTGGTGGTGGTGGTGTTGGTGGTGGTGGTGGTATTGGTGGTAGTATTGGTGGTTCTGGTGGTATTGGTGGTGGTGGTATTGGTGGCATTGTTGGTGGTGGTATTGGTGGTGGTGATGGAGGTGGTATTGGTGGTGGATGGTATTGGTGGTGGTGGTATTGGTGGTGATATTGGTGGTGGTGGTGGTATTGGTGGTGGTGGTATTGGTGGCATTGGTATTGGTGGTGGTGGTATTGGTGGTATTGGTGGTGGTGGTGGCATTGCTGGTGTTGGTGGTGGTATTGGTGGTGGTGGTGGTATTGGTGGTGGGTGTGTTGGTGGTATTGGTGGTATTGGTGGTGATATTGGTGGTGGTATGGTATTGGTGGTGGTGGTATTGGTGATTGGTGGTGGTATTGGATGGTGGTGGTGGTGGTGGTATTGGTGGTGATATTGGTGGTATTGGTGGTGGTATTGGTAGTGGTGGTGATGGTATTGGTGGTGGTGGTGGTGGTGGTATTGGTGATGGTATTGGTGGTGGTGGTATTGGTGGTATTTGTGATGGTATTGGTGGTGGTGGTGGTATTGGTGGCGGTGATGGTGGTGGTGATGGTGTTGGTGGTGGTGGGATTGGTGGTATTGGTGGTGGTGGTATTGGTGGTGGTGGTATTGGTGGTATTGGTGGTGGTGGTGGTGGTATTGGTGGTTGGTGGTTATGGTGGTAGTGATTGGTGGTGGTGGTATTGGTGGTGGTGGTATTGGTGGTATTGGTGTTGGTGGTGGTGTCATTGGTGGTATTGGTGGTGGTGGTGGTACTGGTGGTGGTATTGGTGGTGGTGGCATTGGTGGTATTGGTGTTGGTGGTATTGGTGGTGGTGGTATCAATGGCATTGGTGGCAGTGGTGGTATTGGTGGTGGTGGTATTGGTGGTGGTATTGGTTTTGATGGTGGTGGTATTGGTGATGGTGGTATTGGTGGTGGTGGTATTGGTGGTGGTGGTGGTGGCATTCATTGGTGGTGGTATTGGTGGTGGAGGTATTGGTGGTAGTATTTGTGCTTTTGGTGGTATTGGTGGTGGTGGTATTGGAGGTGGTGGTGGTATTGGTTGTATGTGGTGGTATTGTTGGTGGTGGTATTGGTGGTTATGGTATTGGTGGTGATGCTGTTACTGGTGGTGGTATTGGTGGTGGTGGTGGCATTGGTGTTGGTGGTGATATTGGTGGCATTGGCTGGTGGTGGTGGTGGTATTGGTGGTGGTGGTGGTATTTGCAGTGGTATTGGTGGTACGTTTTGGTGGTGCGTGGTTGGTATTGGTGGTGGTGTTATTGGCAGTGGGTTTGGTGGTGGTATTGGTGTTGGTATTGGTTGTGGTATTGTTGGTGGTGATGGTATTGGTGTGGTATTGGTGGTGGTATTGGGTGTGGTGGTATTGGTATTGGTGGTGGTGATATTGGTGGTATTGGTGGTGGTGGTGTTGGTGGTGGTGGTATTGGTGGTGGAATTGGTGGTGGTGGTATTGGTATTGGTGGTAGTGGTATTGGTATTAGTGATAGTGGTGATATTGCTTGTGGTGGTGTTATTGGTGGTGGTGGTGGTATTTGTATTGGTGTTATTGGTGATAGTATTTGTGGCGGTGGTATTGGTGTGGTGGAATTCATGGTAGTGGTGGTATTGGTGGTGGTGTTGGTGGTACTGTTGATGGTATTGGTGGTGGTATTGGTGGTGGTGGTGTTATTGGTGGTGGTATTGGTGATGATGGGACTGGTGGTATTTGTGATGGTATTGGTTGGTGGTATTGGTGGTGGTTTTGGTGGTGGTGGTGGTATAGGTGGTATTGGTGGTGGGTGTATTGGTATTGGTGGTGGTGGTGGTATTTCTGGTGGTGTTGGTGGTGGTATTGAGGTGGTGGAGGTATTGGTGGTATTGGTGGTGGTGGTATTGGTATTGGTGGTGATGGTATTGGTGGTGGTGGTATTGGTATTGGTGGTATTGGTGGTGGTGGTATTGGTGGTTGTATTGGTGTTGGTGGTGGTATTGGTGGTGGTATTGGTGGTGGTGTTATTGGTGGTGGTGGTGGTATTAGTGGTGGTATTGGTAGTGGTGGTATTGGTGGTGGTGGTTGTATTGGTGGTGGTGGTATTGGTGGTGGTATTGGTTGTGATGGTAGTGGTATTGGTGATGGTGGTATTGGTGGTGGTATTGGTGGTGGTGATATTGGTGGTATTGGTGGTGGTAAAACACACAAGATGATGGACGGAATGTTGCACATTGGCAAACATTCACCCCCAGTCACAGATCTGGGTTAAATCCATCGTTATTTTGCTTCACACGCCACCTAGTTCAGACATAGCCATATGCAAATCAGTCTTGACCCTGTGCCTCATGGGAACAGTCAGACCGAACTGCTAAGCCATGTCTTCCTGGACCGGAATCAAGCATCCTAGGACCGGTTTTGGGCTGTCAGCCCTCATCAGCCAGGATAGCTTGACTCAGTGGCGTAGTGAGCATGGGACCCACGTCTGGGCATACCCTTCCACTTAGGGTGAAATGCAAAACACACAAGATGATGGACGGAATGTTGCACATTGGCGACATTACCCAGTAGATCTGATTCATTGGTGGTGGTATTGGTGGTGGTGGTAACACCAGATGATGGCGGATGTGCAATTGGATTACGTCAGATCGGTTAAATCCATCGTTATTTTGCTTCACCACGTCATCCCAGTTCAGACATAGCCATATGCAAATCAGTCTTGACCCTGTGCCTCATGGGAACAGTCCAGACCGAACTGCCAAGCCATGTCTTCCCTGGACCGGAATCAAGCATCCTAGGACCGGTATTCGGGCTTTCAGCCCTCATCAGCCAGGATAGCTTGACTCCAGTGGCCTAGTGAGCACGGGACCCACGTCTGGGCATACCCTTCCACTTAGGTGGAATGCAAAACACACAAGATGATGGACGGAATGTTGCACATTGGCAAACATTCACCCCAGTCATAGATCTGCATTCATTGGTGGTGGTATTGGTGGTGGACATATTGGTGGTAGTATTTGTGGTTTTGGTGGTATTGGTTGGTGGTATTGGAGGTGGTGGTGGTGGTATTGGTTGTATTGGTGGTATTGGTATTGGTGGTGGTGGTATTGGTGGTTATGGTATTGGTGGTGGTGGCATTGTTGGTGGTGATATTGGTGGCGATATTGGTGGCATTGGTGGGAGTGGAGGTATTGGTGGTGGTGGTGGTATTGGTGGTGGCGGTGGTATTGGTGGTGGTGGTATTGGTGGTCGTTTTGGTGGCAGTGGTATTGGTATTTGTGGTGATGGTATTGGTGGTGGTGGTTTTGGTTTTGGTATTGGTGGTGATATTGGTGGTGGTGGTATTGGTGGTGATATTGGTGGTGGTGTTGGTATTGGTGGTGGTGTTATTGGCAGTGGTTTTGGTGGTAGTGGTGTTGGTATTGGTGGTGGTGGTGGTGACGGTATTGGTGTGGTATTGGTGGTGGTATTGGAAGTGGTGGTATTGGTATTGGTGGTGGTGATATTGGTGGTATTAGTGGTGGTGGTGTTGGTGGTGGTATTGGTGGTGGTATTGGTGGTGGTATTGGTGGTGGTGGTGGTGGATTGGTGGTGGTGGTATTGGTGGTGGTGGTATTGTTGGTGGTGGTATTGGTGGTGATGGTATTGGTGGTGGTGCTGTTACTGGTGGTGGTATTGGTGGTGGTGGTGTGTGGTGGTGGTATTGGTGGTGGTATTGGTGGTGGTGGTGGTGGTATTGGTGGTGGTGGTATGGAAGTTGGTGGTATTGGTATTGGCAGTGGTATTGGTGGTGATGGTGGTATTGGTGGTGGTGGTGGTATTGGTGGTGGTGGTGTTGGTGGTGGTGGTGATATTGGTGGTGGTATTGTGTGGTATTGGTGGTATTGGTGGTGGTATTGGTGGTGGTGGTGGTATCGTGGTGGTGGTGGTATTGGTGGTGGTATTGGTGGTGTTGGTGATTGTATTGGTGGTGGTATTGGTGGTGGTGGTGGTATTGGTGGTGGTGGGTATTGGTGGTATTGGTGGTGGTGGTATTGGTGGTGGTGGTGGTGTTGGTGGTGATGGTGGTATTGGTGGTGGTGGTGTTGGTGTATTGGTGGTGGTGGTATTGGTATTGGTGGTGGCATTGGTGGTATTGGTGGTGGTGGTATTGGTGGTGGTGGTGGTGGTGGTGGTATTGGTATTGGTGGTGGTG
Organism: Calotriton arnoldi; assembly: GCA_963921515.1. Lineage (NCBI taxonomy): Eukaryota > Metazoa > Chordata > Amphibia > Caudata > Salamandridae > Calotriton > Calotriton arnoldi. Next base: position 67,350 of record CAWUFW010022332.1, on the reverse strand, counting down.
GTATTGGTGGTGGTATTGGTAGTGGTGTTGGTATTGGTGGTGGTATTGGTGGTGGTATTGGTGGTGGTGGTATTGGTGGTGGTGATTGGTATTGGTGGTGGTGGTATTGGTGGTGGTATTGGTGGTGCTGGTGGTGGTGGTGGTATTGGTGGTGGTGGTATTGGTGGTGGATGTATTGGTGGTGGTGGTATTGGTGGTGGTGGTATTGGTGGTGGTGGTATTGGTGGTGGTGGTAGTGGTATTGGTGGTGGTGGTATTAGTGGTGGTGGTGGTGGTATTGGTATTGGTATTGGTGGTGGTGGTATTGGTGGTGGTGGTATTGGTGGTGGTGGTGGTGGTATTGGTGGTGGTATTGGTAGTGGTGGTGGTGGTATTGGTGGTGGTAGGTGGTATTGGTGGTGGTGGTGGTATTGGTGGTGGTGGTATTGATGGTATTTGGTGATTGGTGGTGGTATTGGTGGTGGTGGTGGTATTGGTGGTGGTGGTATTGGTGGATGGTGGTATTGGTGGTGGTGTTATTGGTGGTGGTGGTGGTATTGGTGGTGATGTTGGTGATGGTGGTGGTGGTGGTGGTATTGGTGGTGGTGATTGGTGGTGGTGGTATTAGTAGTGGTGGTGGTGGTGGTATTGGTGGTGGTGGTATTGGTGGTGCTGTTGGTGGTATTGGTGGTGGTGATGGAGGTGCTATTGGTGGTGGTGGTATTGGTGGTGATTTTGGTGGTGGTGGTGGTATTGGTGGTGGTGGTGGTGGTAGTTGGTGGTGTTGGTATTGGTGGCATTGGTAGGGGTGGGAGTATTGGTGGTGGTGGTATTGGTTGTGATGGTGGTGGTATTGGTGGTGGTGGTATTGGTGGTAGTGGTGGTGGTGGTATTGGTGGTGGTGGTATTGGTGTTAGTGGTATTGGTGGTGGTGGTATTGGTGGTGGTGGTATTGGTGGTGGTGGTATTCATGGTGGTGGTAGTGGTATTGGTGGTATTGGTGGTGGTGTTGGTGATGGTGGTGGTATTGGTGGTGGTATTGGTGGTGGTGGTGTTGGTGGTGGTGGTGTTAGTGGTGATGGTGGTGGTGGTATTGGTGATTGTGGTATTGGTGGTGGTGGTATTGGTGGTGGTGGTATTGGTGGTGGTATTGGTGGTGGTATTGGTGGTGGTGGTGGTGGTATTGATGGTGGTGGTATTGGTGGTGGCAGTGGTATTGGTGGTATGGTATTGGTGGTGGTGGTATTGGTGGTGGTGGATTGGTGGTGGTATTGGTGGTGGTGGTATTGGTGGTGGTATTGGTGGTGGTGGTGGTGGTATTGGTGGTGGTGGGGTGATTGGTAGTGGTGGTGGTATTGGTGGTGGTATTGGTGTAGTGGTGGTATTGGTGGTATTGGTGGTGGTATTGGTGGTGGTGGTGTTGGTGGTGGTGGTGTTGGTGGTGATGGTATTGGTGGTTTTGGTGGTGGTATTGGTGTTGGTGGTGGTATTGGTGGTGGTGGTATTGGTAGTATTGGTGGTGGTGGTATTGGTGGTGGTGGTATTGGTATTGGTGGTGGTGGTATTAGTGGTGGTATTGGTGGTGGTATTGGTGGTAGTGGTGGTGGTGGTAGTGGTATTGGTGGTGGTGGTATTGGTGGTGGTGGTATTGTGTGGTGGTGGTATTGGTGGTGGTGGTGTTGCGTGGTATTGGTGGTGTGGTATTGGTGGTGGCATGTGGTATTGTGGTGGTGGTGGTATTGGTGTGTGGTATTGGTGGTATTGGTGGTGGTGGTATTGGTGGTGGTGGTGGTGGTATTGGTGGTGATGCTGGTATTGGTGGTGCTGGTATTGGTGGTATTGGTGGTGGTGGTATTGGTGGTGGTGGTATTGGTATTGGTGGTATTGGTGGCGGCACTGGTATTGGTGGTTGGTATTGGTGGTGGTGTTGGTGGTGGTGGTATTGGTGGTGGTGTGTGGTGGTGGTGGTGGTATTGGTGGTGGTGGTATTGGTGGTAGTATTGGTGGTGGTGGTGGTGGTGGTGGCATTCATGGTGGTGGTATTGGTGGTAGTGGTATTGGTGGTATTGGTGGTAGTGGTGGTGGTGGTGGTGGTGGTATTGGATGGTGGTGGTGGTGGTGTTGTGGTGGGTGGTATTGGTGGTGGTATTGATGGTTGGTATTGGTATTGGTGGTGGTGGTATTGGTGGTGGTATTGGTGGTGGTGGTAGTGGTGTTGGTGGTATTGGTGGTGGTGGTGGTGGTGGTATGGTGGTGGTATTGGTGGTGGTGGTATTGGTGGTGGTGATGGTATTGGTGGTGGTAGTGGGATTGGTGGTGGTGGATTAGTGGTATTGGTGGTGGTGGTATTGGTATTGGTGGTGGTGGTATTGGTGGTGGTGATGGATTGGTGGTGGTGGTATTGGTGGTGGTAGTGGTATTGGTGATTTTGGTGGTGGTATTGGTGGTGGTGGTATTGGTGGTGGTGGTATTGGTGGTGGTGGTAGTGGTGGTGGTGGTGGTATTGGTGGTGGTGGTGGTATTGGTGGTGGTATTGGTGGTGGTGGTATTGGTATTGGCAGTGGTATTGGTGGTGATGGTGGTGGTATTGGTGGTGGTTGGTGGTGGCATGGTATTGGTGGTGGTGGTGATTGATGATGGTGGTGGTGGTGGTATTGGTGGTGGTGGTGAGTTGGTGGTGGTGATATTGGTGGTGGTATTGGTGGTGGTGGTATTGGTGGTGGTGATATTGGTGGTGGTGGATTGGTGGTGGTGTTGCTGGTGGTATTGGTGGTGATTGGTAGTGGTGGTGGTGGTATTGGTACTGGTGGTGGTATTGGTGGTGGTGGTATTGGTGGTATTGGTGGTGGTATTGGTGGTGGTTTTAGTGTGGTGTTGGTGGTGGTGGTATTGTGGTGGTGGTATTGTGTATTGGTGGTGGTGGTGGTATTGGTGGTGGTATTGGTGATTTTATTGTTGGTGGTGGTGGTGTTGGTGAGATTGGTGATGGTATTGGTGAGGTGGTGGTATGGTGGTGGTATTGGTGGTGGTGGCATTGGTGGTGGTGGTGGTATTTGTGGCATTGGTGGTGGTGGTGGTATTGGTGGTGGTGGTATTGGTGGTGGTATTGGTTGTGATGGTGGTGGTATTGGTGGTGGTGGTGTTATTGGTGGTGGTGGTATTGGTGGTGGTGGTACTGGTGGTGGTGGTGGTGGTGGTGGTATTGGTGGTGGTAGTGATTGGTGGTGGTATTGGTGATGGTGGTATTGGTGGTGGTGGTATTGGTGGTATTGGTGGTGGTGGTATTGTGGTAGTATTGGTGGTGGTATTGGTGGTGGTGGTATTGGTGGTGGTGGTATTGGTGGTGGTATTGGTGGTGGTGGTATTGGTGGTGGTGGTATTGTGGTGGTGGTGGTGGTGGTGGTGGTGGTGGTATTGGTGGTGATATGGTGGTGGTGGTGGATGGTGGTATTGGTGGTGGTGGTATTGGTGGATGGTGGTGGTGGTGGTAGTATTGGTGGTGGTGGTGGTATTGGTGGTGGTGGTATTGGTGGTGGTGGTGGTATTGGTGGTGGTGGTATTGGTGGTGGTGGTATTGGTGGTGGTGGTGATTGGTGGTGGTGGTGGTATTGGTGGTGGTGGTGGTATTGGTGGTGGTGGTATTGGTGGTGGTGCTAGTGGTATTGGTGGTATTGGTGGTGGTATTGGTGGTGGTGGTATTGGTGGTGGTGGTATTGGTGGTATTGGTGGTGGTATTGGTGGTGGTGGTGGTATTGGTGGTGGTGGTATTGGTGGTGGTATTGGTGGTGGTATGTGGTGGTGGTGGTATTGGTGGTGGTGGTATTGGTGGTGGTGGTATTGGTGGTATTGGTGGTGGTATTGGTGGTGGTGGTGGTATTGGTGGTGGTATTGGTGGTGGTGGTGATTGGTGGTGGTATTGGTGGTGGTATTTGTGGTTGGTGGTATTGGTGGTGGTATTGGTGGTGGTGGTGGTATTGGTGGTGGTGGTATTGGTGGTGGTGGTGGTGGTGTTGGTGGTGGTATTGGTGGTATTGGTGGTGGTGGTGGTATTGGTGGTGGTGGTATTGGTGGTTGGTGGTGGTGGTATTGCTGGTGGTGGTGGTGTTGGTGGTGATGTGGTATGGTGGTGGTATTGTGTGGTATTGGTGGTGGTGGTATTGGTGGTGGTGGTGGTATTGGTGGTGGTGGTATTGGTGGTGGTGGTATTGGTATTGGTGGTGGTGGTGGTGGTGGTGGTATTGGTGGTGGTGGTGGTACTGGTGGTGGTATTGGTGGTGGTGGTGGCATTGGTGGTAGTATTGGTGGTGGTAGTGGTATTGGTAGTGGTGGCATTGGTGGTGGTATTGGTGGTGGTGGTATTGCTGGTAGTATTGGTGGTTCTGGTGGTATTGGTGGTGGTGGTATTGGTGGTGGTGGTGTTGGTGGTGTTATTGTTGGTGGTGATGGAGGTGGTATTGGTGGTGGAGGTATTGGTGGTGGTGGTGGTATTGGTGGTAGTATTGGTGGTTTTGGTGGTATTGGTGGTGGTGTTGGTGGTGGTATTGGTGGTGGCATTGGTGGTGGTGCTATTGGTGGTGGTGGTATTGGTGGTGATATGGTGGTGGTGGTGGTGGTATTGGTGGTGGTGGTATTGGTGGCATGTGGTATTGGTGGGGTGGTATTGGTGGTATTGGTGGTGGTGTGCATTGCTGGTGTTGGTGGTGGTGGTGGTATTGGTGGTATTGGTGGTGGTGGTGGTATTGGTGGTGGTTTTGTTGGTGATATTGGTGGTATTGGTGGTGATATTGGTGATGGAGGTGTTGGTGGTGCTGTTGGTGGTATTGGTGGTGGTATTGGGATTGGTGGTTTTGGTATTGGTGGTGGTGGTATTGGTGGTGGTATTGGTGGTGGTGGTGGTGGTATTGGTGGTGGTGGTGGTGGTGGTATTGGTGGTAGTGGTATTGGTGGTGGTGGTATTGGTGGTGTTTGTGGTGGTATTCGTGGTGGTGGTAGTGGTGGTGGTGGTGATGGTGTTGGTGGTGGTGGGATTGGTGGTATTGGTGGTGGTGGTATTGGTGGTGGTGGCATTGGTGGTATTGGTGGTGGTGGTGGTGGTATTGGTGGTGGTGGTGGTGTCGTGGTGTTGGTATTGGTAGTGGTGGTATTGGTGGTGGTGGTCATTGGTGGTGGTGTATTGGTGGTGGTGGTATTCTGGTGGTGGTATTGGTGGTGGTGGCATTGGTGATGATTGGTGTTGGTGGTGGTGGTATTGGTGGTGGTGGTATTGGTGGCAGTGGTGGTGGCAGTGGTGGTAGTGGTATTGGTGGTGGTGGTATTGGTGGTGGTGGTATTGGTGGTGGTGGTAGGTGGTGGTGGTATTGGTGGTGGTATTGGTGGTGGTATTGGTGGTGGTGGTGATGGTATTGGTGGTGGTGGTATTGGTGGTGGTGGTGGTATTGGTGGTATTGGTATTGGTAGTGGTGGTATTGGTGGTGGTGGTGGTGATGATGGTCATTGGTGGTGGTGGTATTGGTGGTGGTGTTGGTAGTACTGGTGGTGGTATTGGTGGTGGTATTGGTGGTGGTGGTATTGGTGGTGGTGGTGGTGGTGGTATTGGTGGTATTGCTGATGGTATTGGTGGTGGTGTTGGTGGTGGTATTGGTGGTGGTTGTGTTGGTGGTGGTGGTATTGGTGGTATTGGTATGGTGGTGGTATTGGTGGTGGTGTTATTGGTGGTGGATGGTGGTATTGGTGGTGGTGGCATTGGTGGTATTGGTGGTGGTGGTATTGGTATTGGTGGTGGTGGTATTGGTGGTGGTGGTATTGGTGGTGGTATTGGTGGTGGTGTTGGTGGTAGTTGGTGGTGGTATTGGTTGGTATTGGTGGCTGTGGTATTGGTGGTGGTATTGTTTGTGGTGGTATTGGTGGTGGTGGTTGTATGTGGTGGTATTGGTGGTGGTGGTGGTATTGGTGTGGATTGTGTGGTATTGCGTGGTGGTGGTGGTAGTTGGTGGTGTTGGTATTGGTGGTGGTGGTAGGGTTGGTGGGTATTGGTGGTGGTGGTGGTGGTATTGGTGGTGGTGGTGGTATTGGTGGTAGTGGTGGTTGGTGGTATTGGTGGTGATGGTATTGGTGGTGGTGGTATTGGTATTGGTGGTATTGGTGGTGGTGGTATTGGTGGTTGTATTGGCATTGGTGGTATTGGTGGTGGTGTGTATTGGTGGTGGTGGTTATTGGTGGTTGTATTGGTGGTGGTGGTATTGGTGGTGGTATTGGTGGTGGTATTGGTGGTGGTGGTATTTTATTGGTGGTGGTGGTATTGGTGGTGGTATGGTTAGTGGTGGTGGTGGTTTGGTGGTATTGGTGGTAGTGGTATTGGTGGTGGTGGTGGTATTGGTTGTTGTGGTGGTATTAGTATTGGTGGTGGTATTGGTGGTTATGGTATTTGTATTGGTGGTGGTGGTGTTGGTGGTGGTATGGGTAGTGGTGGTGGTGTTATTGGTATTGGCAGTGGTATTGGTGGTGGTGGTGGTATTGATGGTGGTGGTATTGGCAGTGGTATTGGTGGTGGTATTGGTGGTGGTATGTGGTATTGGTGGTGGTGGTATTGGTGGTGGTGGTATTGGTGGTATTGATGATGGTGGTGGTATTGGTATTGGTGGTGGTGGTATTGGTGGTGGTGATGGAGTTGGTGGTGGTGGTATTGGTGGTGGTATTGGTATTGGTGGTGGTGGTATTGGTGGTGGTGGATTGGTGGTGGTGGTATTGGTGGTGGTGGTATTGGTGGTGGTATTGGTGGTGGTGGTATTGGTGGTGGTGGTGGTGTTGGTGGTGGTATGTGGTGGTGGTGGTATTGGTATTGGCAGTGGTATTGGTGGTGGTGGTGGTGGTATTGATGGTGGTGGTATTGGTGGCGGTGGTATTGGTGGTGGTGGTATTGATGGGTGGTGGTGGTGGTGGTATTGGTGGTGGTGATGGTGTTGGTGGTGGTGGTATTGGTGGTGGTATTGGTGGTGGTGGTATTGGTGGTGGTGGTATTAGTGGTGGTGGATTGGTGGTGGTGTGCTAGTGGTATTGGTGGTTGGTATTGGTAGTGGTGGTGGTGGTGTGTGGTATTGGTGGTGGTATTGGTGGTGGTGGTGGTATTGGTGGTATTTGTGGTGGTATTGGTGGTGGTGTTGTAGTGGTGGTGTTGGTGGTGGTGGTATTGGTGGATTGGTATTGGTAGTAGTAGTGTTGGTGGTGGTGGTATTGGTGGTGGTATTGGTGGTGGTTATTGTTGGTGGTGGTGGTGTTGGTGGTGAGTATTGGTGGTGATGGTATTGGTGGTGGTGGTGGTAATGGTGGTGGTATTGGTGGTGGTGGCATTGGTGGTGTTGGTGGTGGTATTGGTGGTATGTGGTGGTGGTGGTGGTATTGGTGGGTGGTGGTATTGGTGGTGGTATTGGTTGTGATGGTGGTGGTATTGGTGGTGGTGGTGTTGTTGGTGGTGGTGGTATTGGTGGTGGTGGTACTGCTGGTGGTTGGTGTGGTGGTGGTGGTATTGGTGGTGGTATTCATTGGTGGTTGGTATTGGTGGTGGTGGTATTGGTGGTGGTGGTATTGCTGGTGGTGGTATTGGTGGTATTGGTGGTGGTGGTATTGGTGGTGATGGTGGTATTGGTGGTGATGGTGGTGATGGTATTGGTGGTATTGGTATTGGTGGTGGTGGTGGTATTGGTGGTGGTGGTATTGGTGGCGTGGTGGTGGTTGAAGTGGTGGTGGTGGTGGCACTGGTGGTGATATGGTGGTGGTGGCATTCATGGTATTGGTGGTGGTGGTATTGGTGGATGGTGTGGGTGGTGGTATTGGTGGTGGTGGTGGTATTGGTGGTGGTATTGGTGGTGAGGTGCGTGGTATTGGTGGTGGTGGTATTGGTTGGTGGTATTGGTGGTGGTGGTGGTATTAGTGGTGGTGGTATGGTGGTATTGGTGGTGGTGGTGGTATTGGTGGTGGTGGTATTGGTCGGGTAGCTATTGGTGGTGTCTGGTGGTATTGGTGGTGGTGGTGCTATTGGTGGTGGTGGTATTGGTGGTGATATTGGTGGTGGTGGTGGTATTGGTGGTGGTGGTGGTGGTAGTTGGTGGTGTTGGTATTGGTGGCATTGGTAGGGGTGGGAGTATTGGTGGTGGTGGTATTGGTTGTGATGGTGGTGGTATTGGTGGTAGTGGTATTGGTGGTATTGGTGGTGATGGTATTGGTGGTGGTGGTATTGGTATTGGTGGTATTGGTGGTGGTGGTATTGGTGGTGGTGGTATTGGTGGTGATGGTATTCATGGTGGTGGTATTGGTAGTGGTGGTATTGGTGGTTGTATTGGTATTGGTGGTGGTATTGGTGGTGGTATTGGTGGTAGTGGTGTTGGTGGTAGTGGTGTTAGTGGTATTGGTGGTTATGGTATTGGTGGTTGTGGTATTGGTGGTGGTGGTATTGGTGGTGGTGGTATTGGTGGTGGTATTGGTGGTGGTATTGGTAGTGGTGGTGATGGAATTGATGGTGGTGATATTGGTGGTGGCAGTGGTATTGGTGGTATTGGTATTGGTAGTGGTGGTATTGGTGGTGGTGGAATTGGTGATGATGGTATTGGTGGTGGTGGTATTGGTGGTGATATTGGTAGTGTTGGTGGTGGTATTGGTGGTGGTAGGGGTGTATTGGTATTGGTGGTGGTATTGGTGGTGGTATTGGTGTCATTTCTGATGGTATTGGTGGTGATTTTAGTGGTGGTATTGGTGGTGGTTGTGTTGGTGGTGGTGGTATTGGGGGTATTGGTATTGGTGGTATTGGTGGTGGTGTTATTGGTGGTGGTGGTGGTATTGGTGGTGGTGGTATTGGTGATATTGGTGGTGGTGGTATTGGTGGTGGTGGTTGTATTGGTGGTGGTGGTATTGGTGGAGGTATTGGTGGTGGTATTGGTGGTAGTGGTGGTGGTGGTATTGGTGATATTGGTGGCTGTGGTATTGGTGGTGGTGGTATTGTTTGTGGTGGTATTGGTGGTGGTGGTTCTTGTAGTGGTATTGGTGGTGTGGTGGCATTGGTGGTGGCATTTGTGGTATTTGTGGTGGTGGTGGTAGTTGGTGGTGTTGGTATTGTTGGCATTGGTAGGGGTGGGAGTATTGGTGGTGGTGGTGGTGGTATTGGTTGTGATGGTGGTGGTATTGGTGGTAGTGGTATTGGTGGTATTGGTGGTGATGGTATTGGTGGTGGTGGTATTGGTATTGGTGGTATTGGTGGTGGTGGTATTGGTGTTGGTATTGGTGGTGGTATTGGTGGTGGTGTTATTGGTGGTGGTGTTATTGGTGGTTGTATTGGTGGTGGTGGTATTGGTGGTAGTATTGGTGGTGGTATTGGTGGTGGTGGCATTCATTGGTGGTGTTATTGGTGGTAGAGGTATTGGTAGTATTTGTGGTTTTGGTGGTATTGGTGGTGGTGGTATTGGAGGTGGTGGTGGTGGTATTGGTTGTTGTGGTGGTATTGGTATTGGTGGTGGTATTGATGGTTATGGTATTTGTATTGGTGGTGGTGGTATTGGTGGTGGTATGGGTAGTGGTGGTAGAGGTTTTGGTATTGGCAGTGGTATTGGTGGTGGTGGTGGTATAGATGGTGGTGGTATTGGCAGTGGTATTGGTGGTGGTATTGATGGTCATTGTATTGGCAGTGGGATTGGTGGTGGTGGCATTGGTGGTATTGATGATGGTGGTGGTATTGGTATTGGTGGTGGTGGTATTGGTGGTGGTGATGGAGTTGGTGGTGGTGATATTGGTGGTGGTATTGGTATTGGTGGTGGTGATATTGGTGGTGGTGGAATTGGTGGTGGTGGTATAGATGGTGGTGGTATTCGCAGTGGTATTGGTGGTGGTGGTATTGGTGGTGGTGGTGGTGTTGGTGGTGGTATGGGTAGTGGTGGTATTGGTATTGGCAGTGGTATTGGTGGTGGTGGTGGTGGTATTGATGGTGGTTGTATTGGCAGTGGTATTGGTGGTGGTGGTATTGATGATGGTGGTGGTGGTGGTATTGGTGGTGGTGATGGAGTTGGTGGTGGTGATATTGGTGGTGGTATTGGTGGTATTGGTATTGGTGGTGGTGATATTGGTGGTGGTGGAATTGGTGGTGGTCTTGCTGGTGGTATTGGTGGTTGTATTGGTAGTGGTGGTGGTGGTATTGGTACTGGTGATGGTATTGGTGGTGGTGGTATCGGTTGTATTTCTGATGGTATTGGTGGTGGTTTTAGTTGTGGTGTTGGTGGTGGTGGTATTGTGGTATTGGTATTCGTGATATTGGTGGTGGTGGTGGTATTGGTGATGGTATTGGTGATTTTATTGTTGGTGGTGGTGGTGTTGGTGAGATTGGTGTTGATGGTATTGGTGGAGGTGGTGGTAATGGTGGTGGTATTGGTGGTGGTGGCATTGGTGGTGTTGGTGGTGGTATTTGTGGCATTGGTGGGGTGGTGGTATTGGTGGGGGTGGTGGTATTGGTGGTGGTATTGGTTGTGATGGTGGTGGTATTGGTGGTGGTGGTGTTATTCGTGGTGGTGGTATTGGTGGTGGTGTTACTGCTGGTGGTGGTGGGTGGTGGTGGTATTGGTGGTGGCATTCATTGGTGTTGGTATTGGTGATGGTGGTATTTGTGGTGGTGGTATTGCTGGTGGTGGTATTGGTGGTATTGGGGTAGTATTGATGGTGATGGTGGTATTGGTGGTAATGGTGGTGGTGGTATTGGTGGTATTGGTATTGGTGGTGGTTGTATTGGTGGTGGTGGTATTGCTGGTGGTGGTGGTAGTGGTGGTGGTGGTGGTACTGGTGGTGATATAGGAGGTGGTGGTGGCATTCATGGCATTGGTGGTAGTGGTATTGGTGGAATTGGTGGGGGTGGTGGTATTGGTGGTGGTGGTGATATTGGTGGTGGTATTGGTTGTGAGGGTGCTGGTATTGGTGGTGGTGGTATTGGTGGTGGTATTGGTGGTGGTGGTATTGGTGGTGGAGGTGGTTTTGGTGGTGGTGGTGGTATTGGTGGTGGTGGTATTTCAGGTAGTATTGGTGGTTCTGGTGGTATTGGTGGTGGTGGTGGTATTGGTGGTGGTGATGGAGGTGGTATTGGTGGTGGAGGTATTGGTGGTGGTGGTGGTATTGGTGATAGTATTGGTGGTTTTGGTGGTATTGGTGGTGGTGCTATTGGTGGTGGTATTGGTGGCATTGGTATTGGTGGTGGTGGTATTGGTGGTGGTGGCATTGCTGGTGTTGGTGGTGGTATTGGTGGTGGTTTTGTTGGTGATATTGGTGGTGATATTGGTGATGGAGGTGTTGGTGGTGCTGTTGGTGGTATTAGTGGTGGTATTGGGATTGGTGGTGGTGGTATTGGTGGTGGTATTGGTAGTGGTGGTGATGGTATTACTGGTGGTGGTGGTGGTATTGGTGATGGTATTGGTGGTGGTGATGGTGTTGGTGGTGGTGAGATTGGTGGTTTTGGTGGTGGTGGTATTGGTGGTGGTGGCATTGGTGGTATTGGTGGTGGTGGTGGTATTGGTGGCAGTGGTGGTATTGATGGTATTTGTGATGGTATTCGTGGTGGTGGTATTGGTGGCGGTATTGGTGGTGGTGATGGTGTTGGTGGTGGTGAGATTGGTGGTTTTGGTGGTGGTGGTATTGGTGGTGGTGGCATTGGTGGTATTGGTGGTGGTGGTGGTATTGGTGGCAGTGGTGGTATTCGTGGTGGTGGTTTTATTGGTGGTTGTGGTTATGGTGGTAGTATTGGTGGTGGTGGTGGTATTGGTGGTGTTGGTATTGGTAGTATTGGTATTAGTGGTGGTGTCATTGGTGGTATTGGTGGTGGTGGTGGTATTGGTGGTGGTGGCATTGGTGGTATTGGTGTTGGTGGTATTGGTGGTGGTGGTATCGGTGGCATTGGTGGCAGTGGTGGTATTGGTGGTGGTGGTATTGGTGGTATTGGTTGTGATGGTGGTGGTATTGATGATGGTGGTATTGGTGGTGGAGGTATTGGTGGTGGTGGTGGCATTCATTGGTGGTGGTATTGGTGGTGGAGGTATTGGTGGTAGTATTTGTGGTTTTGGTGGTATTGGTGGTGGTGGTATTGGAGGTGGTGGTATTGGTGGTATTGTTGGTGGTGGTATTGGTGGTTATGGGATTGGAGGCAATGCTGTTACTGGTGGTGGTATTGGTGGTGGTGGTGATATTGGTGGCATTGGTGGTGGTGGTGGTATTGGTGGTAGTGGTGGTATTGGTGGTGGTGGTATTAGTGGTGGTGGTATTTGCAGTGGTATTGGTGGTCGTTTTGGTGGCAGTGGTGGTATTGGTGGTGGTGGTATTGGTGGTGGTGGTATTGCTGGTGGAATTGGTGGTGGTGGTGGTGTTGGTGGTATTGGTGGTGGTGGTATTGGTATTAGTGGTAGTGGTGATATTGCGGGTGGTGGTGTTATTGGTGGTGGTGGTATTTGTATTGGTGTTATTGGTGATAGTATTTGTGGTGGTAGTATTGGTGTGGTGGAATTCATGGTAGTGGTGGTATTGGTGATGGTGTTGGTGGTACTGGTGATGGTATTGGTGGTGGTATTGGTGGTGGTGGTGTTATTGGTGGTGGTATTGGTGATGATGGGACTGGTGGTATTGGTGGTGGTATTGGTGGTGGTGGTATTGGTGGTGGTTTTGGTGGTGGTGGTATCGGTGGTATTGGTGGTATTGGTGGTGGGAGTATTGGTATTGGTGGTGGTGGTATTTCTGGTGGTGTTGGTGGAGATATTAGTGGTGGTGGTGGTATCGGTGGTATTGGTGGTGGTGGTATTGGTATTGGTGGTGATGGTATTGGTGGTGGTGGTATTGGTGGTATTGGTGGTGGTGTTATTGGTTGTTGTATTGGTGTTGGTGGTGGTAGTATTGGTGGTGGGGTTATTGGTGGTGGTGGTATTGGTGGTGGTGGTTGTATTGGTGGTGGTGGTATTGGTGGTGGTATTGGTTGTGATGGTGGTGGTATTGGTGATGGTGGTGGTATTGGTGGTGGTATTGGTGGTGGTAGTGGTATTGGTGGTGGTGGGTGGTGGTGGTGGTATTGGTGGTGGTGGTATTGGTGGTGGTGGTGGCATTCATTGGTGGTGGTATTGGTGGTGGAGGTATTGGTGGTAGTATTTGTGGTTTTGGTGGTATTGGAGGTGGTGGTGGTGGTATTGGTTGTATTGGTGGTATTGGTATTGGTGGTGGTGGTATTGGTTATGGTATTGGTGGTGGTGGTGGTGGTGGTGTTAATGGTGGTGGTAGTGGTGGTGGTGGGATTGGTGGTGTTGGTGGTGGTATTTGTGGCATTGGTGGGGGTGATGGTATTGGTGGGGGTGGTGGTATTGGTGGTGGTATTGGTTGTGATGGTGGTGGTATTGGTGGTGGTGGTGTTATTGGTGGTGGTGGTGGTATTGGTGGTTGTGTTACTGCTGGTGGTGGTGGGTGGTGGTGGTATTGGTGGTATTGGTGGTGGCATTCATTGGTGTTGGTATTGGTGATGGTGGTATTGGTGGTGGTTTTGGTGGTGGTGGTATCGGTGGTATTGGTGGTATTGGTGGTGGGAGTATTGGTATTGGTGGTGGTGGTATTTCTGGTGGTGGTGGTAGTGGTGGTGGTGGTGGTACTGGTGGTGATATAGGAGGTGGTGGTGGCATTCATGGCATTGGTGGTAGTGGTATTGGTGGCATTGGTGGTGGTATTGGTTGTGATGGTGGTGGTATTGGTGATGGTGGTATTGGTGGTGGAGGTATTGGTGGTGGTGGTGGCATTCATTGGTGGTGGTATTGGTGGTGGTGGTATTGCTGGTGGTGGTGGTAGTGGTGGTGGTGGTGGTGGTACTGGTGGTGATATAGGAGGTGGTGGTGGCATTCATGGCATTGGTGGTAGTGGTATTGGTGGCATTGGTGGTGGTATTGGTTGTGATGGTGGTGGTATTGGTGATGGTGGTATTGGTGGTGGAGGTATTGGTGGTGGTGGTGGCATTCATTGGTGGTGGTATTGGTGGTAGTTTTTGTGGTTTTGGTGGTATTGGTGGTGGTGGTATTGGAGGTGGTGGTATTGGTTGTATTGGTGGTATTGTTGGTGGTGGGATTGGTGGTTATGGGATTGGTGGCAATGCTGTTACTGGTGGTGGTATTGGTGGTGGTGGTGATATTGGTGGCATTGGTGGTGGTGGTGGTATTGGTGGTAGTGGTGGTATTGGTGGTGGTGGTATTAGTGGTGGTGGTATTTGCAGTGGTATTGGTGGTCGTTTTGGTGGCAGTGGTGGTATTGGTGGTGGTGGTATTGGTGGTGGTGGTATTGCTGGTGGAAGTGGTGGTGGTGGTGTTGGTGGTATTGGTGGTGGTGGTATTGGTATTAGTGGTAGTGGTGATATTGCGGGTGGTGGTGTTATTGGTGGTGGTGGTATTTGTATTGGTGTTATTGGTGTTAGTATTTGTGGTGGTAGTATTGGTGTGGTGGAATTCATGGTAGTGGTGGTATTGGTGATGGTGTTGGTGGTACTGGTGATGGTATTGGTGGTGGTATTGGTGGTGGTGGTGTTATTGGTGGTGGTATTGGTGATGATGGGACTGGTGGTATTGGTGATGGTATTGGTGGTGGTGGTATTGGTGGTGGTGGTATCGGTGGTATTGGTGGTATTGGTGGTGGGAGTATTGGTATTGGTGGTGGTGGTATTTCTGGTGGTGTTGGTGGAGATATTAGTGGTGGTGGTGGTATCGGTGGTATTGGTGGTGGTGGTATTGGTATTGGTGGTGATGGTATTGGTGGTGGTGGTATTGGTGGTGGTGTTATTGGTTGTTGTATTGGTGTTGGTGGTGGTAGTATTGGTGGTGGGGTTATTGGTGGTGGTGGTGGTGGTGGTGGTTGTATTGGTGGTGGTGGTATTGGTGGTGGTGGTATTGGTGGTGGTATTGATTGTGATGGTGGTGGTATTGGTGATGGTGGTGGTATTGGTGGTGGTATTGGTGGTGGTAGTGGTATTGGTGGTGGTGGGTGGTGGTGGTGGTATTGGTGGTGGTGGTATTGGTGGTGGTGGTGGCATTCATTGGTGGTGGTATTGGTGGTGGAGGTATTGGTGGTAGTATTTGTGGTTTTGGTGGTATTGGAGGTGGTGGTGGTGGTATTGGTTGTATTGGTGGTATTGGTATTGGTGGTGGTGGTATTGGTTATGGTATTGGTGGTGGTGGTGGTGGTGGTGTTACTGGTGGTGGTATTGGTGGTGGTGGCATTGGTGGTGTTGGTGGTGGTATTTGTGGCATTGGTGGGGGTGATGGTATTGGTGGGGGTGGTGGTATTGGTGGTGGTATTGGTTGTGATGGTGGTGGTATTGGTGGTGGTGGTGTTATTGGTGGTGGTGGTGGTATTGGTGGTGGTGTTACTGCTGGTGGTGGTGGGTGGTGGTGGTATTGGTGGTATTGGTGGTGGCATTCATTGGTGTTGGTATTGGTGATGGTGGTATTGGTGGTGGTGGTTTTGCTGGTGGTGGTATTGGTGGTGGTGGTGGTGGTATTGCTGGTGGTGGTGGTAGTGGTGGTGGTGGTGGTGGTACTGGTGGTGATATAGGAGGTGGTGGTGGCATTCATGGCATTGGTGGTAGTGGTATTGGTGGCATTGGTGGTGGTATTGGTGGTGGTGGTATTGCTGGTAGTATTGGTGGTTCTGGTGGTATTGGTGGTGGTGGTATTGGTGGTATTGTTGGTGGTGATATTGGTGGTGGTGATGGAGGTGGTATTGGTGGTGGAGGTATTGGTGGTGGTATTGGTGGTAGTATTGGTGGTTTTGGTGGTATTGGGTGTGGTGTTGGTGGTGGTATTGGTGGTGGTGCTATTGGTGGTGGTATTTGTGGTGATATTGGTGGTGGTGGTGGTATTGGTGGTGGTGGTATTGGTGGCATTGGTATTGGTAGGGGTATTGGTGGTATTGGTGGTGGTGGTCGCATTGCTGGTGTTGGTGGTGGTATTGGTGGCATTGGTGGTGGTGGTGGTATTGGTGGTGGTTTTGTTGGTGATATTGGTGGTATTGGTGGTGATATTGGTGATGGAGGTGTTGGTGGTGCTGTTGGTGGTATTGGTGGTGGTATTGGGATTGGTGGTTTTGGTATTGGTGGTGGTGGTGGTGGTATTGGTGGTGGTAGTGGTGGTGGTGGTATTGGTGGTGGTGGTGGTTGTGGTATTGGTGATGGTATTGGTGGTGGTGGTATTGGTGGTATTTGTGATGGTATTCGTGGTGGTGGTATTGGTGGTGGTGATGGTGTTGGTGGTGAGATTGGTGGTATTGGTGGTGGTGGTATTGGTGGTGGTGGCATTGGTGGTTTTGGTGGTGGTGGTGTTATTGGTGGCGGTGGTGGTATTCGTGGTGTTGGTATTGGTAGTATTGGTATTGGTGGTGGTGTCATTGGTGGTATTGGTGGTGGTGGTACTGGTGGTGGTATTGGTGGTGGTGGCATTGGTGATATTGGTGTTGGTGGTATTGGTGGTGGTGGTATCGGTGGCATTGGTGGCAGTGGTGGTATTGGTGGTGGTGGTGGTATTAGTGGTGGTGGTATTGGTGGTGGTGGTATTCGTATTGGTGGTAGGTGTATTGGTATTAGTGGTAATGGTGATATTGCTGGTGGTGGTGTTATTGGTGGTGGTGGTATTTGTATTGGTGATAGTATTTGTGGTGGTAGTATTGGTGTGGTGGAATTCATGGTAGTGGTGGTATTGGTGGTGGTGTTGGTGGTACTGGTGATGGTATTGGTGGTATTGGTGGTGGTGGTGTTATTGGTGGTGGTATTGGTGATGATGGGACTGGTGGTATTTGTCAAGGTATTGGTTGGAGGTATTTGTGGTGGTTTTGGTGGTGGTGGTGGTATTGGTGGTATTGGTGGTGGTGGTATTTCTGGTGGTGTTGGTGGGGATATTAGTGGTGGTGGTGGCATTGGTGGTATTGGTGGTGGTGGTATTGGTATTGGTGGTGATGGTATTGGTGGTGGTGGTATTGGTATTGGTGGTATTGGTGTTGGTGGTATTGGTGGTGGTATTTGTTTTGGTATTGGTGGTAGTGGTATTGGTGGTGGTATTGGTGGTAGTATTGGTGGTGTTGGTTGTATTGGTGGTATTGGTGGTGGTGGTGGTATTGGTGGTGGTGGTATTGCTGGTGGTGGTGGTGTTGGTGGGGATATTGGTGGTGGTGGTATTGGTGGTATTGGTGGTGGTGGTATTGGTGGTGGTGGTGGTATTGGTGGTATTGGTGGTGGTGGTATTGATATTGATGGTGGTGGTATTGGTGGTTGTATTGGTGGTGGTGTTGGTATTGGTGGTGGTATTGGTGGTGATGGTATTGGTGGTGATGGTATTGGTGGTGGTATTGGTGGTGGTGGTATTGATGGTTGTATTGGCATTGGTGGTGGTGGTATTTGTATTGGTGGTGGTGGTATTGGTTGTTGTGGTGGTATTGGTGGTGGTATTGGCACAGGTGGTATTGGTGGTGGTGGTATTTTTATTGGTGGTGGTGGTATTGGTGGTGGTATGGTTAGTGGTGGTGGTGGTTTTGGTATTGGCAGTGGTATTGGTGGTGGTGGTATTGGTGGTGGTGGTATAGATGGTGGTGGTATTGGCAGTGGTATTGCTGGTGGTGGTGGTGTTGGTGGTGGTATGGGTAGTGGTGGTGGTGGTATTGGTATTGGCAGTGGTATTGGGGGTGGTGGTGGTATTGATGGTGGTTGTATTGGCAGTGGAATTTGTAGTGGTATTGGTGGTGTGGTGGCATTGGTGGTATTTGTGGTATTTGTGGTGGTGGTGGTAGTTGGTGGTGTTGGTATTGGTGGCATTGGTGGGGGTGGGAGTATTGGTGGTGTTGGTGGTGGTATTGGTGGTGGAGTTGATGGTAGTGGCATTGGTGGCATTGGTAGTGGTCTTGGTGGTATTGGTGGTGGGATTGGTGGTGGTATTGGTGGTGGTGGTATTGGTGGTGGTGTTGGTGATGCTTGTGGTATTGGTGGTGGTGGTATTGGTGGTCATGTTGGTGGTGGTGGTGTTATTGGTGGTATTGGTGGTGGTGGTGGAATTGTTGGTAGTGGTATTGGTGGCATTGGTATTGGTGGTGGTGGTATTATGGGTGGTGGTGGTATTGGTGATGGTGGTATTGGTGGTGGTGGTGGTGGTATTGCTGGTAGTATTGGTGGTGATGGTATTGGTGGTGGGGGTATTAGTATTGGTGGTATTGGTGGTGTTAGTGGTATTGGTATTGGCAGTGGTATTGGTGGTGGTAGTTGTGGTATTGGTGGTGCTATTGGTGGTGGTGGTGGTATTGGTGGTGGTATTTGTGGGGGTATTGGTGGTGGTGGTTGTAGTGGTGGTGGTGGTATTTGGGGTGGTATTGGTGGAGGTATTGGCAGTAGTAGTGTTGGTGGTGGTGGTATTGGTGGCATTGGTGGTGGTGGTTGTTGTGGTGGTATTGTTGGTGGTGGTATTGGTGGTAGTGATATTTTTGGTGGTGTGTGGTATTAGTGGTGGTATTTGTTTTGGTATTGGTGGTAGTGGTATTGGTGGTGGTATTGGTGATAGTGGTATTGGTGGTGGTGGTATTGCTGGTGGTGGTATTGGTGGTGGTATTGGTGGTAGTATTGGTGGTTGTGGTGGTGATGGTGGTATTGGTGGTGGTGGTATTGGTTGTATTGGTTGTGGTATTGGTGGTGGTGGTATTGCTGGTGGTTGTGCTATTGCTGGTGGTGG
Source organism: Calotriton arnoldi (assembly GCA_963921515.1). Taxonomy (NCBI): domain Eukaryota; kingdom Metazoa; phylum Chordata; class Amphibia; order Caudata; family Salamandridae; genus Calotriton; species Calotriton arnoldi. The sequence goes on along the minus strand of CAWUFW010022332.1, from coordinate 48,637 downwards.
TGGTACTGGTGGTGGTATTGGTATTGGTGGTGGTAGTATTGGTGGTATTGGTATTGGTGGTGATGGTATTGCTGGTGGTAGTGTTATTGGTGGTGTTGTTGGTTGTGGTGGTGGTATTGGTATTGGTGGTGGTGGTATTGGTGGTGATGGTGGTCATGGTGTTGGTGGTGAGATTGGTGGTATTTTTGGTGGTGGTGGTGGTATTGGTGGTGGTGGTGTTCGTACTGGTCGTGGTATTGGTGGTGGTGGTATTGGTGGCATTGGAGGGGGTGGCGGTATTGGTGGTATTGGTGGTGGTATTGGTTATGATGGTGGTGGTATTTGTGGTGGTGGGAATGGTGGTGGTATTGGTGGTGGTGCTATTGGTGGTGGTGGTGGTATTGGTGGTGGTGGTGGTATTGGTGGTAGTATTGGTGGTATTGGTGGTAGTATTGGTGGTTATGGTGGTATTTGTGGTGGTGGTGGTATTTGTGGTGGTGGTGATATTTGTGGCGGTGGTGGTATTGGTGGTGGTACTAGTGGTGGTATTAGTGGTGGTGGTGGCATTGGCGGTATAAGTGATGGTGGTATTGGTGGTGGTAGTATCGGTGCCATTGGTGGTATTGGTGGTGGTGGTATTGATTGTGGTCGTGGTATTGGTGGTGGTATTGATTGTGATGGTGGTGGTATTGGCGGTGATGGTATTGGTGGTGGTGGTATTGGTGGTGGTGGTATTGGTGGTGGTGGTATTGGTGGTGGTATTGGTGGTGGTATTGGTTATGAGGGTGCTGGTATGGGTGGTGATGGTATTGTGGTGGTGGTGGTATTGGTGGTGATGTTACTGGTGGTAGTGGTGGTATTGGTGGTAGTATTGGTGGTTTTGGTGGTATTGGTGGTGGTATTGGTGGTGGAGGTATTGGTGGTGGTGGTGGTATTGGTGGTAGTATTGGTGGTGGTATTGGTGGTGGTGGTATTGGTGGTGATATTGGTGCTGGTGGTATTGGTGGTATTGTTGGTGGTGGTATTGGTGGTGGTGATGGAGGTGGTATTGGTGGTGGAGGTATTGGTGGTAGTGGTATTGGTGGTGGTGTTGGTGGTATTGGTGGTGGTATTGGTGGTGGTATTGGTGGTGGTGATATTGGTGGTATTGGTGGTGGTGACATTGCTGGTGTTGGTGGCGGTATTGGTGGCATTGGTGGTGGTGGTGCTGGTATTGGTGGTGGTATTGGTGGTGGTTTTGTTGGTGATATTGGTGGTACTGGTGGTGATATTGGTGATGGAGGTATTGGTGGTGGTGGTCTTGGTGGTGGTGGTATTGGTGGTGGAGGTATTGGTGGTAGTATTTGTGGTTTTGGTGATACTGGTGGTGGTGGTATTGGAGGTGGTGGTGGTATTGGTGGTGGTGGTTTTGGTTTTGTAATTGGTGGTGGTGGTGGTGGTGATATTGGTGGTCTTGTTGGTATTGGTGGTGGTGTTATTGGCAGTGGGTTTGGTGGTGGTGGTGGTATTGGTGTTGGTATTGGTTGTGGTATTGGTGGTGGTGATGGTAATGGTGTGGTATTGGTGGGTGGTATTGGTGGTGGTGGTATTGGTGGTGTTGGTGGTATTGGTGGTGATGGTATTGGTGGTAGTGGTATTGGTGCTGGTGGTATTCATGGTAGTGGTGGTACTGGTGGTGGTGTTGGTTGTACTGGTGATGGTATTGGTGGTGGTATTGGTGGTGGTGGTGTTATTGGTGGTGGTATTGGTGATGATGGTACTGGTGGTATTTGTGATGGTATTCGTTGGTGGTATTGGTGGTGGTGATATTGGTGGCATTGGTGGCGGTGGTGGTATTGGTGGTGGTATTGGTTGTGATGGAGGTGGTATTGGTGATGGTGGTATTGGTATTGGTGGTGGTGGTATTGGTGGTGGTGGTGGCATTCATTGCTGGTGGTATTGGTGGTGGAGGTATTGGTGGTAGTATTTGTGGTTTTGGTGATACTGGTGGTGGTGTTATTGGAGGTGGTGGAGGTATTGGTTGTATTGGTGGTTATGGTATTGGTGGTGATGCTGTTACTGGTGGTGGTATTGGTGGTGGCGGCATTGTTGGTGGTGATATTGGTGGCATTGGTGGGGGTGGTGGTATTGGTGGTGGTGGTGGTGGTATTGGTGGTGGTGGTATTGGTGGTGGTGGTATTTGCAGTGGTATTGGTGGTCGTTTTGGTGACAGTGGTATTGGTATTTATGGTGGTGGTATTGGTGGTGGTGGTTTTGTTTTTGGTATTGGTGGTGATATTGGTGGTGGTTGTATTGGTGGTGATATTGGTGGTCTTGATGGTATTGGTGGTGGTGTTGGCAGTGGGTTTGGTGGTGGTGGTGGTATTGGTGTTGGTATTGGTTGTGGTATTGGTGGAGGTGATGGTATTGGTGTGGTATTGGTGGTGGTATTGGGTGTGGTGGTATTGGTATTGGTGGTGGAGATATTGGTGGTATTGGTGGTGGTGGTGTTGGTGGTGGTGGTATTGGTGGTGGTATTGGTGGTGGTGGTGTTGGTGGTATTGGTGGTGATGGTATTGGTGGTAGTGGTATTGGTGCTGGTGGAATTCATGGTAGTGGTGGTATTGGTGGTTGTGGTGTTATTGGTGGTGGTATTGGTGATGATGGTACTGGTGGTATTTGTGATGGTATTGGATGGAGGTATTGGTGGTGGTTTTGGTGGTGGTGGTGGTGGTGGTATTGGTGTTATTGGTGCTGGGTGTATTGGTATTGGTGGTGGTGGTGGGGATATTAGTGGTGGAGGTGGTATTGATGGTGATGGTATTGGTGGTGGTTGTATTGGTATTGGTGGTATTGGTGATAGTATTTGTGGTGGTGGTATTGGTGATGGTGGAATTCATGGTAGTGGTGGTATTGGTGGTGGTGATAGTATTGGTGTGGTATTGGTGGTGGTATTGGTGGTGGTGGTATGTGGTATGTGGTGGTATTGGTGGTGGTGGTATTGGTGGTGGTGGTATTGTTATTGGTGGTAGTGGTATTAGTGGTGGTGGTATTGGTGCTGATGGAATTCATGGTAATGGTGGTATTGGTGGTGGGTGTATTGGTATTGGTGGTGGGTGTATTGGTATTGCTGGTGGTGTTGGTGGGGATATTAGTGGTGGTGGTATTGGTGGTGGTGGTATTGGTATTGGTGGTGATGGTATTGGTGGTATTGGTGGTGGTGGTATTGGTGGTTGTATTGGTATTGGTGGTGGTATTGGTGGTGGTATTGGTGGTGGTGTTATTGGTGGTGGTATTGGTATTGGTGATGGTATTGGTAGTGGTGGTATTGGTGGTGGTGGTTGTATTGGTGGTGGTGGTATTGGTGGTAGTGGTGTTGGTGGTATTGGTGGTTGTGGTATTGGTGGTTGTGGTATTGGTGGTTGTGGTATTGGTGGTGGTGGTATAGGTGGTGGTATTTGTAGTGGTATTGGTGGTGGTAGTATTGGTGGTGGTGATGGAATTGGTGGTAGTGATATTGGTGGTGGTGATATTGGTGGTGGCAGTGGTATTGGTGGTATTGGTATTGGTGGTATTGGTATTGGTGGTGGTGGAATTGGTGGTGATGGTATTTGTGGTGGTGGTATTGGTGGTGGTCTTTCTGGTGGTATTGGTGGTGATATTGGTAGTGTTGGTGGTGGTATTGGTGGTTCTGGTGCTATTGGTGGTGGTATTGGTGGTATTGTTGGTGGAGGTATTGGTGGTAGTGATGGAGGTGGTATTGGTGGTGGTGGTGGTATTGGTGGTAGTATTGGTGGTTTTGGTGGTATTGGTGGTGGTGTTGGTGGTGGTATTGGTGGTGGTGGTGGCATTCATTGGTGGTGGTATTGGTGGTGGAGGTATTGGTGGTAGTATTTGTGGTTTTGGTGGTATTGGAGGTGGTGGTGGTGGTATTGGTTGTATTGGTGGTATTGGTATTGGTGGTGGTGGTATTGGTTATGGTATTGGTGGTGGTGGTGGTGTTACTGGTGGTGGTATTGGTGGTGGTGGCATTGGTGGTGTTGGTGGTGGTATTTGTGGCATTGGTGGGGGTGATGGTATTGGTGGGGGTGGTGGTATTGGTGGTGGTATTGGTTGTGATGGTGGTGGTATTGGTGGTGTTATTGGTGGTGTTATTGGTGGTTGTGGTGGTGGTGTTACTGCTGGTGGTGGTGGGTGGTGGTGGTATTGGTGGTGGTGGTGGTGGTATTGCTGGTGGTGGTGGTATTGGTGGTGGTGGTGGTGGTGGTGGTACTGGTGGTGATATAGGAGGTGGTGGTGGCATTCATGGCATTGGTGGTAGTGGTATTGGTGGCATTGGTGGTGGTGGTGGTATTGGTGGTGGTGGTATTGCTGGTAGTATTGGTGGCGATATAGGAGGTGGTGGTGGCATTCATGGCATTGGTGGTGGTGGTATTGGTGGTATTGTTGGTGGTGATATTGGTGGTGGTGATGGAGATGGTATTGGTGGTGGAGGTATTGGTGGTGGTATTGGTGGTAGTATTGGTGGTTTTGGTGGTATTGGGTGTGGTGTTGGTGGTGGTATTGGTGGTGGTGCTATTGGTGGTGGTATTTGTGGTGATATTGGTGGTGGTGGTGGTATTGGTGGTGGTGGTATTGGTGGCATTGGTATTGGTAGGGGTATTGGTGGTATTGGTGGTGGTGGTGGCATTGCTGGTGTTGGTGGTGGTATTGGTGGCATTGGTGGTGGTGGTGGTATTGGTGGTGGTTTTGTTGGTGATATTGGTGGTGATATTGGTGATGGAGGTGTTGGTGGTGCTGTTGGTGGTATTGGTGGTGGTATTGGGATTGGTGGTGGTGGTATTGGTGGTGGTGGTGGTGGTATTGGTGGTGGTAGTGGTGGTGGTGGTATTGGTGGTGGTGGTGGTGGTGGTATTGGTGATGGTATTGGTGGTGGTGGTATTGGTGGTATTTGTGATGGTATTCGTGGTGGTGGTATTGGTGGTGGTGATGGTGTTGGTGGTGGTGAGATTGGTGGTATTGGTGGTGGTGGTATTGGTGGTGGTGGCATTGGTGGGTTTGGTGGTGGTGGTGGTATTGGTGGCGGTGGTGATATTCGTGGTGGTGGTATTGGTAGTATTGGTATTGGTGGTGGTGTCATTGGTGGTATTGGTGGTGGTGGTACTGGTGGTGGTATTGGTGGTGGTGGCATTGGTGATATTGGTGTTGGTGGTATTGGTGGTGGTGGTATCGGTGGCATTGGTGGCAGTGGTGGTATTGGTGGTGGTGGTGGTATTAGTGGTGGTGGTATTAGTGGTGGTGGTATTGGTGGTGGTGGTATTGGTGGTGGTGGTATTCGTATTGGTGGTAGGTGTATTGGTATTAGTGGTAATGGTGATATTGCTGGTGGTGGTGTTATTGGTGGTGGTGGTATTTGTATTGGTGGTATTGGTGATAGTATTTGTGGTGGTAGTATTGGTGTGGTGGAATTCATGGTAGTGGTGGTATTGGTGGTGGTGTTGGTGGTACTGGTGATGGTATTGGTGGTATTGGTGGTGGTGGTGTTATTAGTGGTGGTATTGGTGAGGATGGGACTGGTGGTATTTGTCAAGGTATTGGTTGGAGGTATTTGTGGTGGTTTTGGTGGTGGTGGTGGTATTGGTGGTGGTGGTATTTCTGGTGGTGTTGGTGGGGATATTAGTGGTGGTGGTGGTATTGGTGGTATTGGTGGTGGTGGTATTGGTATTGGTGGTGATGGTATTGGTGGTGGTGGTATTGGTATTGGTGGTATTGGTGTTGGTGGTATTGGTGGTGGTATTTGTTTTGGTATTGGTGGTAGTGGTATTGGTGGTGGTATTGGTGGTATTGGTGGTAGTATTGGTGGTGTTGGTTGTATTGGTGGTATTGGTGGTGGTGGTGGTATTGGTGGTGGTGGTATTGCTGGTGGTGGTGGTGTTGGTGGGGATATTGGTGGTGGTGGTATTGGTGGTATTGGTGGTGGTGGTATTGGTGGTGGTGGTGGTATTGGTGGTATTGGTGGTGGTGGTATTGGTGGTGGTGGTGGTATTGGTGGTATTGGTGGTGATGGTATTGGTGGTGGTATTGGTGGTGGTGGTATTGATGGTTGTATTGGCATTGGTGGTGGTGGTATTTGTATTGGTGGTGGTGGTATTGGTTGTCGTGGTGGTATTGGTGGTGGTATTGGCACAGGTGGTATTGGTGGTGGTGGTATTTTTATTGGTGGTGGTGGTATTGGTGGTGGTATGGTTAGTGGTGGTGGTGGTTTTGGTATTGGCAGTGGTATTGGTGGTGGTGGTGGTGTTGGTGGTGGTGGTATAGATGGTGGTGGTATTGGCAGTGGTATTGCTGGTGGTGGTGATGTTGGTATTGGCAGTGGTATTGGGGGTGGTGGTGGTATTGATGGTGGTTGTATTGGCAGTGGAATTTGTAGTGGTATTGGTGGTGTGGTGGCATTGGTGGTATTTGTGGTATTTGTGGTGGTGGTGGTAGTTGGTGGTGTTGGTATTGGTGGCATTGGTGGGGGTGGGAGTATTGATGGTGTTGGTGGTGGTATTGGTGGTGGAGTTGATGGTAGTGGCATTGGTGGCATTGGTAGTGGTCTTGGTGGTATTGCGGGTGGTGGTGGTATTTGTGGTGGGATTGGTGGTGGGATTGGTGGTGGTGGTATTGGTGGTATTGGTGGTGGTGTTGGTGATGCTTGTGGTATTGGTGGTGGTGGTATTGGTGGTCATGTTGGTGGTGGTGGTGTTATTGGTGGTATTGGTGGTGGTGGTGGAATTGTTGGTAGTGGTATGGTGGCATTGGTATTGGTGGTGGTGGTATTATGGGTGGTGGTGGTATTGGTGATGGTGGTATTGGTGGTGGTGGTGGTATTGCTGGTAGTATTGGTGGTGATGGTATTGGTGGTGGGGGTATTAGTATTGGTGGTATTGGTGGTGTTGGTGGTATTGGTATTGGCAGTGGTATTGGTGGTGGTAGTTGTGGTATTGGTGGTGCTATTGGTGGTGGTGGTGGTATTGGTGGTGGTATTTGTTGGGGTATTGGTGGTGGTGGTTGTATTGATGGTGGTGGTATTTGTGGTGGTATTGGTGGAGGTATTGGCAGTAGTAGTGTTGGTGGTGGTATTGGTGGCATTGGTGGTGGTGGTTGTGGTGGTGGTATTGTTGGTGGTGGTACTGGTGGTAGTGATATTTTTGGTGGTGTGTGGTATTAGTGGTGGTATTTGTTTTGGTATTGGTGGTAGTGGTATTGGTGGTGGTATTGGTGGTGGTGGTATTGCTGGTGGTGGTATTGGTGGTAGTATTGGTGGTTGTGGTGGTGATGGTGGTATTGGTGGTGGTGGTATTGGTTGTATTGGTTGTGGTATTGCTGGTGGTGGTATTGCTGGTGGTTGTGCTATTGCTGGTGGTGGTGGTACTGGTGGTGGTATTGGTATTGGTGGTGGTAGTATTGGTGGTATTGGTATTGGTGGTGATGGTATTGCTGGTGGTAGTGTTATTGGTGGTGTTGTTGGTTGTGGTGGTGGTATTGGTATTGGTGGTGGTGGTACTGGTGGTGATGGTGGTCATGGTGTTGGTGGTGAGATTGGTGGTATTTTTGGTGGTGGTGGTATTGGTGGTGGTGGTGTTCGGACTGGTCGTGGTATTGGTGGTGGTGGTATTGGTGGCATTGGAGGGGGTGGCGGTATTGGTGGTATTGGTGGTGGTATTGGTTATGATGGTGGTGGTATTTGTGGTGGTGGGAATGGTGGTGGTATTGGTGGTGGTGCTATTGGTGGTGGTGGTGGTATTGGTGGTATTGGTGGTAGTATTGGTGGATTCGGTGGCAGTATTGGTGGTTATGGTGGTATTTGTGGTGGTGGTGGTATTTGTGGTGGTGGTGGTATTTGTGGTGGTGTTGGTATTGGTGGTGGTACTAGTGATGGTATTAGTGGTGGTGGTGGCATTGGCGGTATAAGTGATGGTAGTATTGGTGGTGTCAGTATCGGTGCCATTGGTGGTATTGGTGGTGGTGGTATTGATTGTGGTTGTGGTATTGGTGGTGGTATTGATTGTGATGGTGGTGGTATTGGCGGTGATGGTATTGGTGGTGGTATTGGTGGTATTGGTGGTGGTGGTATTGGTGGTGGTGGTATTGGTGGTGGTATTGGTGGTGGTATTGGTTATGAGGGTGCTGGTATGGGTGGTGATGGTATTGGTGGTGGTATTGGTGGTGGTGGTGGTATTGGTGGTGATGTTACTGGTGGTAGTGGTGGTATTGGTGGTACTATTGGTGGTTTTGGTGGTATTGGTGGTGGTATTGGTGGTGGAGGTATTGGTGGTGGTGGTGGTATTGGTGGTAGTATTGGTGGTCTTGGTGGTATTGGTGGTGGTATTGGTGGTGGTGGTATTGGTGGTGATATTGGTGGTGGTGGTATTGGTGGTATTGGTAGCATTGGTATTGGTGGTGGCGATGTTGGTGCTGGTGTTATTGGTGGTAGTATTGGTGGTTCTGGTGGTATTGGTGGTGGTGGTATTGGTGGTATTGTTGGTGGTGGTATTGGTGGTGGTGATGGAGATGGTATTGGTGGTGGAGGTATTGGTGGTAGTGGTAATGGTGGTGGTGTTGGTGGTATTGGTGGTGGTATTGGTGGTATTGGTGGTGGTGACATTGCTGGTGTTGGTGGCGGTATTGGTGGCATTGGTGGTGGTGGTGGTATTGGTGGTGGTATTGGTGGTGGTTTTGTTGGTGATATTGGTGGTACTGGTGGTGATATTGGTGATGGAGGTATTGGTGGTGGTGGTCTTGGTGGTGGTGGTATTGGTGGTGGAGGTATTGGTGGTAGTATTTGTCGTTTTGGTGATACTAGTGGTGGTGGTATTGGAGGTGGTGGAGGTATTGGTGGTGGTGTTATTGGCAGTGGGTTTGGTGGTGGTGGTGGTTTTGGTTTTGGTATTGGTGGTGGTGGTGGTTGTGGTGATATTGGTGGTCTTGTTGGTATTGGTGGTGGTGTAATTGGCAGTGGGTTTGGTGGTGGTGGTGGTATTGGTGTTGGTATTGGTTGTGGTATTGGTGGTGGTGATGGTAATGGTGTGGTATTGGTGGTGGTATTGGTGGTGGTGGTATTGGTGGTGTTGGTGGTATTGGTGGTGATGGTATTGGTGGTAGTGGTATTTGTGCTGGTGGTATTCATGGTAGTGGTGGTACTGGTGGTGGTGTTGGTTGTACTGGTGATGGTATTGGTTGGTGGTATTGGTGGTGGTGATATTGGTGGCATTGGTGGCGGTGGTGGTATTGGTGGTGGTATTGGTTGTGATGGTGGTGTTATTGGTGGTATTGGTATTGGTGGTGGTGGTATTGGTGGTGGTGGTGGAATTCATTGCTGGTGGTATTGGTGGTGGAGGTATTGGTGGTAGTATTTGTGGTTTTGGTGATACTGGTGGTGGTGGTATTGGAGGTGGTGGAGGTATTGGTTGTATTGGTGGTTATGGTATTGGTGGTGATGCTGTTACTGGTGGTGGTATTGGTGGTGGTGGCATTGTTGGTGGTGATATTGGTGGCATTGTTGGTGGTGATATTGGTGGCATTGGTGGGGGTGGTGGTATTGGTGGTGGTGGTGGTATTGGTGGTGGTGGTATTAGTGGTGGTGGTATTTGCAGTGGTATTGGTGGTCGTTTTGGTGACAGTGGTATTGGTATTTGTGGTGGTGGTATTGGTGGTGGTGTTGGCAGTGGGTTTGGTGGTGGTGGAGGTATTGGTGTTGGTATTGGTTGTGGTATTGGTGGTGGTGATGGTATTGGTGTGGTATTGGTGGTGGTATTGGGTGTGGTGGTATTGGTATTGGTGGAGGAGATATTGGTGGTATTTGTGGTGGTGGTGTTGGTGGTGGTGGTGGTATTGGTGGTGGTATTGGTGGTGGTGGTATTGGTGGTGTTGGTGGTATTGGTGGTGATGGCATTGGTGGTAGTGGTATTGGTGCTGGTGGAATTCATGGTAGTGGTGGTATTGGTGGTGGTATTGGTGGTTGTGGTGTTATTGGTGGTGGTATTGGTGATGATGGTACTGGTGGTATTTGTGATGGTATTGGTTGGAGGTATTGGTGGTGGTTTTGGTGGTGGTGGTGGTATTGGTGTTATTGGTGCTGGGTGTATTGGTATTGGTGGTGGTGGTATTTCTGGTGGTGTTGGTGGGGATATTAGTGGTGGAGGTGGTATTGATGGTGATGGTATTGGTGGTGGTTGTATTGGTATTGGTGGTATTGGTGATAGTATTTGTGGTGGTGGTATTGGTGATGGTGGAATTCATGGTAGTGGTGGTATTGGTGGTGGTGATAGTATTGGTGTGGTATTGGTGGTGGTATTGGTGGTGGTGGTATGTGGTATGTGGTGGTATTGGTGGTGGTATTGGTGGTGGTGGTATTGTTATTGGTGGTAGTGGTAGTGGTATTAGTGGTGGTGGTATTGGTGCTGATGGAATTCATGGTAGTGGTGGTATTGGTGGTGGGTGTATTGGTATTGGTGGTGGGTGTATTGGTATTGCTGGTGGTGTTGGTGGGGATATTAGTGGTGGTGGTGGTATTGGTGGTGGTGGTATTGGTATTGGTGGTGATGGTATTGGTGGTATTGGTGGTGGTGGTATTGGTGGTTGTATTGGTATTGGTGGTGGTATTGGTGGTGGTATTGGTGGTGGTGTTATTGGTGGTGGTATTGGTATTGGTGATGGTATTGGTAGTGGTGGTATTGGTGGTGGTGGTTGTATTGGTGGTGGTGGTATTGGTGGTAGTTTTGTTGGTGGTATTGGTGGTTGTGGTATTGGTGGTTGTGGTATTTGTGGTTGTGGTATTGGTGGTGGTGGTGGTATAGGTGGTGGTAAATGTAGTGGTATTGGTGGTGGTAGTATTGGTGGTGGTGATGGAATTGGTGGTGGTGATATTGGTGGTGGCAGTGGTATTGGTGGTATTGGTATTGGTGGTATTGGTATTGGTGGTGGTGGAATTGGTGGTGATGGTATTGGTGGTGGTGGTATTGGTGGTGGTCTTTCTGGTGGTATTGGTGGTGATATTGGTAGTGTTGGTGGTGGTATTGGTGGTTCTGGTGCTATTGGTGGTGGTATTGGTGGTATTGTTGGTGGTGGTATTGGTGGTAGTGATGGAGGTGGTATTGGTGGTGGTGGTGGTAGTATTGGTGGTTTTGGTGGTATTGGTGGTGGTGTTGGTGGTGGTATTGGTGGTGGTGCTATTGGTGGTGGTGCTATTGGTGATGGTGGTATTGGTGGTGATATTGGTGGTGGTGGTATTGGTGGCATTGGTATTGGTGGTGGTATTGGTGGTGGCATTGCTGTTGTTGGTGGTGGTATTGGTGGCATTGGTGGTGGTATTGGTGGTGGTATTGGTGGTGATATTGGTGATGGAGGTGTTGGTGGTGCTGTTGGTGGTATTGGTGGTGGTATTGGGATTGGTGGTGGTGGTATTGGTGGTGATATTGGTGGTATTGGTGGTGGTAGTGGTGGTGGTGGTATTGGTGGTGGTGGTGGTGGTATTGGTGATGGTATTGGTGGTGGTGGTATTGGTGGTATTTGTGATGGTATTCGTGGTGGTGGTATTGGTGGCGGTATTGGTGGTGGTGATGGTGTTGGTGGTGGTGGGATTGGTGGTATTGGTGGTGGTGGTATTGGTGGTGGTGGCATTGGTGGTATTGGTGGTGGTGGTGTTGGTGGTGGTGGTATTGGTGGCATTGGTGGGGGTGGTGGTATTGGTGGTGGTCGTGGTATTGGTGGTTGTGGTTATGGTGGTAGTATTGGTGGTTATGGTGGTATTGGTGGTGGTGGTGGTATTGGTGGTGGTGGTACTGGTAGTATTGGTATTGCTGGTGGTGTCATTGGTGGTATTAGTGGTGGTGGTGGTACTGGTGGTGGTATTGGTGGTGGTGGTGGCATTGGTGGTATTGGTGTTGGTGGTATTAGTGGTGGGGGTGGTATTGGTGGTGGTGGTATTGCTGGTAGTATTGGTGGTTCTGGTGGTATTGGTGGTATTGTTGGTGGTATTGGTGGTGGTGGTGGAGGCATTTATTGGTGGTGGTATTGGTGGTGGAGGTATAGGTGATAGTATTTGTGGTTTTGGTGATATTGGTGGTGGTGGTATTGGAGGTGGTGGTGGTACTGGTGGTGGTATTGGTGGTGGTGGAATTGGTGGCATTGGTATTGGTGGTGGTGGTATTGGTGGTGTTGGTGGTGATATTGGTGGCATTGGTGGGGGTGGGGGTATTGGTGGTGGTGGTGGTGGTGGTGGTATTGGTAGTGGTGGTGGTATTGGTGGTGGTGGTATTGGTTGTGGTGGTATTTGCAGTGATATTGGTGGTCGTTTTGGTGGCAGTGGAATTGGTATTTCTGGTGGTGGTGGTTTTGGTTTTGGTATTGGTGGTGGTGGTATTGGTGCTGATATTGGTGGTCGTGTTGGTATTGGTGGTGGTGTTATTGGCAGTGGGTTTGGTGGTGGTGGTGGTATTGGTGTTGGTATTGGTTGTGGTATTGTTGGTGGTGATGGTATTGGTGTGGTTTTGGTGGTGGTATTGGGTGTGGTGGTATTGGTATTGATGATGGTGATATTGGTGGTATTGGTGGTGGTGGCGTTGGTATTGATGGTGGTATTGGTGGTGTTGGTGGTATTGGTGGTGATGGTATTGGTGGTGGTGGTATTGGTGCTGGTGGAATTCATGGTAGTGGTGGTAAAGGTGGTGATGTTGGTGGCACTGGTGATGGTATTGGTGGTGGTATTGGTGGTGCTGGGACTGGTGGTATTTGTGATGGTATTGGTTGGTGGTATTGGTGGTGGGTGTATTGGTATTGGTGGTGGTGGTATTTCTGGTGGTGTTGGTGGGGATATTACTGGTGGTGGTGGTATTGGTGGTGGTGGTATTGGTATTGGTGGTGATGGTATTGGTGGTTGTATTGGTGTTGGTGGTGGTATTGGTGGTGGTATTGGTGGTGGTATTGGTTGTGATGGTGGTGGTATTGGTGATGGTGGTATTGGTGGTGGTTTTGGTGGTGGTGGTATTGGTGGTGGTGGTGGTATTGGTTGTGATGGGTGGTGATGGTATTGCTGGTGGTGGTGGTATTGGAGGTGGTGGTGGTAGCATTGGTTGTATTGGTGGTGGTGGTGGTGTTACTGGTGGTGGTATTGGTGGTGGTGGTGGTGGCATTGTTGTTGGTGGTGATATTGGTGGCATTGGTGGGGGTGGTGGTATTGGTGGTGGTGGTGGTATTGGTGGTGGCGGTGGTATTGGTGGTGGTGGTATTGGTGGTGGTGGTATTTGCAGTGGTATTGGTGTTGGTGGTATTGGTGGTCATTTTGGTGGCAGTGGTATTGGTATTTGTGGTGGTGGTATTGGTGGTGGTGTTGGTGGTGGTTTTGGTATTGGTGGTGGTTGTATTGGTGGTGATATTGGTGGTCATGTTGGTATTGGTGGTGGTGTTATTGGCAGTGGTTTTGGTGGTGGTGGTATTGGTGTTGGTATTGGTGGTGGTGATGGTATTGGTGTGGTATTGGTGGTGGTATTGGAAGTGGTGGTATTGGTATTGGTGGTGGTGATATTGGTGGTATTGGTGGTGGTGGTGTTGGTTGTGGTATTGGTGGTGGTGGTATTGGTGGTGGTGGTGGTACTGGTGGTGGTGGTGGTGGTGGTATTGTTATTGGTGGTAGTGGTATTGGTATTAGTGGTAGTGGTGCTATTGCTGGTGGTGGTGTTATTGGTGGTGGTGGTATTTGTATTGGTGGTATTGGTGATAGTATTTGTGGTGGTGGTATTGGTGCTGGTGGAATTCATGGTAATGGTGGTATTGGTGGTTGTGTTGGTGGTACTGGTGATGGTATTGGTGGTGGTATTGGTGGTGGTGGTGGTATTGGTGGTGGTATTGGTGATGATGGGACTGGTGGTATTGGTGATGGTATTGGTGGTATTGGTGGTGGTGGTACTGGTGGTGGTATTGGTGGTGGTGGCATTGGTGATATTGGTGTTGGTGGTATTGGTGGTGGTGGTATCGGTGGCATTGGTGGCAGTGGTGGTATTGGTGGTGGTGGTGGTATTAGTGGTGGTGGTATTAGTGGTGGTGGTATTAGTGGTGGTGGTATTGGTGGTGGTGGTATTGGTGGTGGTGGTATTCGTATTGGTGGTAGGTGTATTGGTATTAGTGGTAATGGTGATATTGCTGGTGGTGGTGTTATTGGTGGTGGTGGTATTTGTATTGGTGGTATTGGTGATAGTATTTGTGGTGGTAGTATTGGTGTGGTGGAATTCATGGTAGTGGTGGTATTGGTGGTGGTGTTGGTGGTACTGGTGATGGTATTGGTGGTATTGGTGGTGGTGGTGTTATTGGTGGTGGTATTGGTGAGGATGGGACTGGTGGTATTTGTCAAGGTATTGGTTGGAGGTATTTGTGGTGGTTTTGGTGGTGGTGGTGGTATTGGTGGTGGTGGTATTTCTGGTGGTGTTGGTGGGGATATTAGTGGTGGTGGTGGTATTGGTGGTATTGGTGGTGGTGGTATTGGTATTGGTGGTGATGGTATTGGTGGTGGTGGTATTGGTATTGGTGGTATTGGTGTTGGTGGTATTGGTGGTGGTATTTGTTTTGGTATTGGTGGTAGTGGTATTGGTGGTGGTATTGGTGGTATTGGTGGTAGTATTGGTGGTGTTGGTTGTATTGGTGGTATTGGTGGTGGTGGTGGTATTGGTGGTGGTGGTATTGCTGGTGGTGGTGGTGTTGGTGGGGATATTGGTGGTGGTGGTATTGGTGGTATTGGTGGTGGTGGTATTGGTGGTGGTGGTGGTATTGGTGGTATTGGTGGTGGTGGTATTGGTGGTGGTGGTGGTATTGGTGGTATTGGTGGTGATGGTATTGGTGGTGGTATTGGTGGTGGTGGTATTGATGGTTGTATTGGCATTGGTGGTGGTGGTATTTGTATTGGTGGTGGTGGTATTGGTTGTCGTGGTGGTATTGGTGGTGGTATTGGCACAGGTGGTATTGGTGGTGGTGGTATTTTTATTGGTGGTGGTGGTATTGGTGGTGGTATGGTTAGTGGTGGTGGTGGTTTTGGTATTGGCAGTGGTATTGGTGGTGGTGGTGGTATTGGTGGTGGTGGTATAGATGGTGGTGGTATTGGCAGTGGTATTGCTGGTGGTGGTGATGTTGGTATTGGCAGTGGTATTGGGGGTGGTGGTGGTATTGATGGTGGTTGTATTGGCAGTGGAATTTGTAGTGGTATTGGTGGTGTGGTGGCATTGGTGGTATTTGTGGTATTTGTGGTGGTGGTGGTAGTTGGTGGTGTTGGTATTGGTGGCATTGGTGGGGGTGGGAGTATTGATGGTGTTGGTGGTGGTAGTGGTGGTGGAGTTGATGGTAGTGGCATTGGTGGCATTGGTAGTGGTCTTGGTGGTATTGCGGGTGGTGGTGGTATTTGTGGTGGGATTGGTGGTGGGATTGGTGGTGGTGGTATTGGTGGTATTGGTGGTGGTGTTGGTGATGCTTGTGGTATTGGTGGTGGTGGTATTGGTGGTCATGTTGGTGGTGGTGGTGTTATTGGTGGTATTGGTGGTGGTGGTGGAATTGTTGGTAGTGGTATGGTGGCATTGGTATTGGTGGTGGTGGTATTATGGGTGGTGGTGGTATTGGTGATGGTGGTATTGGTGGTGGTGGTGGTATTGCTGGTAGTATTGGTGGTGATGGTATTGGTGGTGGGGGTATTAGTATTGGTGGTATTGGTGGTGTTGGTGGTATTGGTATTGGCAGTGGTATTGGTGGTGGTAGTTGTGGTATTGGTGGTGCTATTGGTGGTGGTGGTGGTATTGGTGGTGGTATTTGTGGGGGTATTGGTGGTGGTGGTTGTACTGGTGGTGGTGGTATTTGGGGTGGTATTGGTGGAGGTATTGGCAGTAGTAGTGTTGGTGGTGGTGGTATTGGTGGCATTGGTGGTGGTTGTTGTGGTGGTGGTATTGTTGGTGGTGGTACTGGTGGTAGTGATATTTTGGTGGTGTGTGGTATTAGTGGTGGTATTTGTTTTGGTATTGGTGGTAGTGGTATTGGTGGTGGTATTGGTGGTGGTGGTATTGCTGGTGGTGGTATTGGTGGTAGTATTGGTGGTTGTGGTGGTGATGGTGGTATTGGTGGTGGTGGTATTGGTTGTATTGGTTGTGGTATTGCTGGTGGTGGTATTGCTGGTGGTTGTGCTATTGCTGGTGGTGGTGGTACTGGTGGTGGTATTGGTGGTGGTAGTATTGGTGGTATTGGTATTGGTGGTGATGGTATTGCTGGTGGTAGTGTTATTGGTGGTGTTGTTGGTTGTGGTGGTGGTATTGGTATTGGTGGTGGTGGTACTGGTGGTGATGGTGGTCATGGTGTTGGTGGTGAGATTGGTGGTATTTTTGGTGGTGGTGGTATTGGTGGTGGTGGTGTTCGGACTGGTCGTGGTATTGGTGGTGGTGGTATTGGTGGTGGTGGTGGTATTGGTGGTATTGGTGGTAGTATTGGTGGATTCGGTGGCAGTATTGGTGGTTATGGTGGTATTTGTGGTGGTGGTGGTATTTGTGGTGGTGGTGGTATTGGTGGTGGTATTGGTTATGATGGTGGTGGTATTTGTGGTGGTGGGAATGGTGGTGGTATTGGTGGTGGTGCTATTGGTGGTGGTGGTGGTATTGGTGGTATTGGTGGTAGTATTGGTGGATTCGGTGGCAGTATTGGTGGTTATGGTGGTATTTGTGGTGGTGGTGGTATTTGTGGTGGTGGTGGTATTTGTGGTGGTGTTGGTATTGGTGGTGGTACTAGTGATGGTATTAGTGGTGGTGGTGGCATTGGCGGTATAAGTGATGGTAGTATTGGTGGTGTCAGTATCGGTGCCATTGGTGGTATTGGTGGTGGTGGTATTGATTGTGGTTGTGGTATTGGTGGTGGTATTGATTGTGATGGTGGTGGTATTGGCGGTGATGGTATTGGTGGTGGTATTGGTGGTGGTGGTATTGGTGGTGGTGGTATTGGTGGTGGTGGTATTGGTGGTGGTATTGGTGGTGGTATTGGTTATGAGGGTGCTGGTATGGGTGGTGATGGTATTGGTGGTGGTATTGGTGGTGGTGGTGGTATTGGTGGTGATGTTACTGGTGGTAGTGGTGGTATTGGTGGTACTATTGGTGGTTTTGGTGGTATTGGTGGTGGTATTGGTGGTGGAGGTATTGGTGGTGGTGGTGGTATTGGTGGTAGTATTGGTGGTCTTGGTGGTATTGGTGGTGGTATTGGTGGTGGTGGTATTGGTGGTGATATTGGTGGTGGTGGTATTGGTGGTATTGGTAGCATTGGTATTGGTGGTGGTGATGTTGGTGCTGGTGTTATTGGTGGTAGTATTGGTGGTTCTGGTGGTATTGGTGGTGGTGGTATTGGTGGTATTGTTGGTGGTGGTATTGGTGGTGGTGATGGAGGTGGTATTGGTGGTGGAGGTATTGGTGGTAGTGGTAATGGTGGTGGTGTTGGTGGTATTGGTGGTGGTATTGGTGGTATTGGTGGTATTGGTGGTGGTGACATTGCTGGTGTTGGTGGCGGTATTGGTGGTGGTATTGGTGGTGGTATTGGTGGTGGTTTTGTTGGTGATATTGGTGGTACTGGTGGTGATATTGGTGATGGAGGTATTGGTGGTGGTGGTCTTGGTGGTGGTGGTATTGGTGGTGGAGGTATTGGTGGTAGTATTTGTCGTTTTGGTGATACTAGTGGTGGTGGTATTGGAGGTGGTGGAGGTATTGGTGGTGGTGTTATTGGCAGTGGGTTTGGTGGTGGTGGTGGTTTTGGTTTTGGTATTGGTGGTGGTGGTGGTGGTGGTGATATTGGTGGTCTTGTTGGTATTGGTGGTGGTGTAATTGGCAGTGGGTTTGGTGGTGGTGGTGGTATTGGTGTTGGTATTGGTTGTGGTATTGGTGGTGGTGATGGTAATGGTGTGGTATTGGTGGTGGTATTGGTGGTGGTGGTATTGGTGGTGTTGGTGGTATTGGTGGTGATGGTATTGGTGGTAGTGGTATTGGTGCTGGTGGTATTCATGGTAGTGGTGGTACTGGTGGTGGTGTTGGTTGTACTGGTGATGGTATTGGTTGGTGGCATTGGTGGTGGTGATATTGGTGGCATTGGTGGCGGTGGTGGTATTGGTGGTGGTATTGGTTGCGATGGTGGTGTTATTGGTGGTATTGGTATTGGTGGTGGTGGTATTGGTGGTGGTGGTGGAATTCATTGCTGGTGGTATTGGTGGTGGAGGTATTGGTGGTAGTATTTGTGGTTTTGGTGATACTGGTGGTGGTGGTATTGGAGGTGGTGGAGGTATTGGTTGTATTGGTGGTTATGGTATTGGTGGTGATGCTGTTACTGGTGGTGGTATTGGTGGTGGTGGCATTGTTGGTGGTGATATTGGTGGCATTGTTGGTGGTGATATTGGTGGCATTGGTGGGGGTGGTGGTATTGGTGGTGGTGGTGGTATTGGTGGTGGTGGTATTAGTGGTGGTGGTATTTGCAGTGGTATTGGTGGTCGTTTTGGTGACAGTGGTATTGGTATTTGTGGTGGTGGTATTGGTGGTGGTGTTGGCAGTGGGTTTGGTGGTGGTGGAGGTATTGGTGTTGGTATTGGTTGTGGTATTGGTGGTGGTGATGGTATTGGTGTGGTATTGGTGGTGGTATTGGGTGTGGTGGTATTGGTATTGGTGGTATTTGTGGTGGTGGTGTTGGTGGTGGTGGTGGTATTGGTGGTGGTATTGGTGGTGGTGGTATTGGTGGTGTTGGTGGTATTGGTGGTGATGGCATTGGTGGTAGTGGTATTGGTGCTGGTGGAATTCATGGTAGTGGTGGTATTGGTGGTGGTATTGGTGGTTGTGGTGTTATTGGTGGTGGTATTGGTGATGATGGTACTGGTGGTATTTGTGATGGTATTGGTTGGAGGTATTGGTGGTGGTTTTGGTGGTGGTGGTGGTATTGGTGTTATTGGTGCTGGGTGTATTGGTATTGGTGGTGGTGGTATTTCTGGTGGTGTTGGTGGGGATATTAGTGGTGGAGGTGGTATTGATGGTGATGGTATTGGTGGTGGTTGTATTGGTATTGGTGGTATTGGTGATAGTATTTGTGGTGGTGGTATTGGTGATGGTGGAATTCATGGTAGTGGTGGTATTGGTGGTGGTGATAGTATTGGTGTGGTATTGGTGGTGGTATTGGTGGTGGTGGTATGTGGTATGTGGTGGTATTGGTGGTGGTGGTATTCGTGGTGGTGGTATTGTTATTGGTGGTAGTGGTAGTGGTATTAGTGGTGGTGGTATTGGTGCTGATGGAATTCATGGTAGTGGTGGTATTGGTGGTGGGTGTATTGGTATTGGTGGTGGGTGTATTGGTATTGCTGGTGGTGTTGGTGGGGATATTAGTGGTGGTGGTGGTATTGGTGGTGGTGGTATTGGTATTGGTGGTGATGGTATTGGTGGTATTGGTGGTGGTGGTATTGGTGGTTGTATTGGTATTGGTGGTGGTATTGGTGGTGGTATTGGTGGTGGTATTGGTGGTGGTATTGGTATTGGTGATGGTATTGGTAGTGGTGGTATTGGTGGTGGTGGTTGTATTGGTGGTGGTGGTATTGGTGGTAGTTTTGTTGGTGGTATTGGTGGTTGTGGTATTGGTGGTTGTGGTATTTGTGGTTGTGGTATTGGTGGTGGTGGTGGTATAGGTGGTGGTAAATGTAGTGGTATTGGTGGTGGTAGTATTGGTGGTGGTGATGGAATTGGTGGTGGTGATATTGGTGGTGGCAGTGGTATTGGTGGTATTGGTATTGGTGGTATTGGTATTGGTGGTGGTGGAATTGGTGGTGATGGTATTGGTGGTGGTGGTATTGGTGGTGGTATTGGTGGTGGTCTTTCTGGTGGTATTGGTGGTGATATTGGTAGTGTTGGTGGTGGTATTGGTGGTTCTGGTGCTATTGGTGGTGGTATTGGTGGTATTGTTGGTGGTGGTATTGGTGGTAGTGATGGAGGTGGTATTGGTGGTGGTGGTGGTAGTATTGGTGGTTTTGGTGGTATTGGTGGTGGTGTTGGTGGTGGTATTGGTGGTGGTGCTATTGGTGGTGGTGCTATTGGTGATGGTGGTATTGGTGGTGATATTGGTGGTGGTGGTATTGGTGGCATTGGTATTGGTGGTGGTATTGGTGGTGGCATTGCTGTTGGTGGTGGTATTGGTGGCATTGGTGGTGGTATTGGTGGTGGTATTGGTGGTGATATTGGTGGTGATATTGGTGATGGAGGTGTTGGTGGTGCTGTTGGTGGTATTGGTGGTGGTATTGGGATTGGTGGTGGTGGTATTGGTGGTGATATTGGTGGTATTGGTGGTGGTAGTGGTGGTGGTGGTATTGGTGGTGGTGGTGGTGGTATTGGTGATGGTATTGGTGGTGGTGGTATTGGTGGTATTTGTGATGGTATTCGTGGTGGTGGTATTGGTGGCGGTATTGGTGGTGGTGATGGTGTTGGTGGTGGTGAGATTGGTGGTATTGGTGGAGGTGGTATTGGTGGTGGTGGCATTGGTGGTATTGGTGGTGGTGGTGTTGGTGGTGGTGGTATTGGTGGTTGTGGTTATGGTGGTAGTATTGGTGGTTATGGTGGTATTGGTGGTGGTGGTGGTATTGGTGGTGGTGGTACTGGTAGTATTGGTATTGCTGGTGGTGTCATTGGTGGTATTAGTGGTGGTGGTGGTATTGGTGGTGGTGGTGGCATTGGTGGTATTGGTGTTGGTGGTATTAGTGGTGGGGGTGGTATTGGTGGTGGTGGTATTGCTGGTAGTATTGGTGGTTCTGGTGGTATTGGTGGTATTGTTGGTGGTATTGGTGGTGGTGGTGGTGGTGGAGGCATTTATTGGTGGTGGTATTGGTGGTGGAGGTATAGGTGATAGTATTTGTGGTTTTGGTGATATTGGTGGTGGTGGTATTGGAGGTGGTGGTGGTACTGGTGGTGGTATTGGTGGTGGTGGAATTGGTGGCATTGGTATTGGTGGTGGTGGTATTGGTGGTGTTGGTGGTGATATTGGTGGCATTGGTGGGGGTGGGGGTATTGGTGGTGGTGGTGGTGGTGGTATTGGTAGTGGTATTGGTGGTGGTGGTATTGGTTGTGGTGGTATTTGCAGTGATATTGGTGGTCGTTTTGGTGGCAGTGGAATTGGTATTTCTGGTGGTGGTGGTTTTGGTTTTGGTATTGGTGGTGGTGGTATTGGTGCTGATATTGGTGGTCGTGTTGGTATTGGTGGTGGTGTTATTGGCAGTGGGTTTGGTGGTGGTGGTGGTATTGGTGTTGGTATTGGTTGTGGTATTGTTGGTGGTGATGGTATTGGTGTGGTATTGGTGGTGGTATTGGGTGTGGTGGTATTGGTATTGATGATGGTGATATTGGTGGTATTGGTGGTGGTGGTGTTGGTATTGATGGTGGTATTGGTGGTGTTGGTGGTATTGGTGGTGATGGTATTGGTGGTGGTGGTATTGGTGCTGGTGGAATTCATGGTAGTGGTGGTAAAGGTGGTGATGTTGGTGGCACTGGTGATGGTATTGGTGGTGGTATTGGTGGTGCTGGGACTGGTGGTATTTGTGATGGTATTGGTTGGTGGTATTGGTGGTGGGTGTATTGGTATTGGTGGTGGTGGTATTTCTGGTGGTGTTGGTGGGGATATTACTGGTGGTGGTGGTATTGGTGGTGGTGGTATTGGTATTGGTGGTGATGGTATTGGTGGTTGTATTGGTGTTGGTGGTGGTATTGGTGGTGGTATTGGTGGTGGTATTGGTTGTGATGGTGGTGGTATTGGTGATGGTGGTATTGGTGGTGGTTTTGGTGGTGGTGGTATTGGTGGTGGTGGTGGTATTGGTTGTGATGGGTGGTGATGGTATTGCTGGTAGTGGTGGTATTGGAGGTGGTGGTGGTAGCATTGGTTGTATTGGTGGTGGTGGTGTTACTGGTGGTGGTATTGGTGGTGGTGGTGGTGGCATTGTTGGTGGTGATATTGGTGGCATTGGTGGGGGTGGTGGTATTGGTGGTGGTGGTGGTATTGGTGGTGGCGGTGGTATTGGTGGTGGTGGTATTGGTGGTGGTGGTATTTGCAGTGGGATTGGTGTTGGTGGTATTGGTGGTCATTTTGGTGGCAGTGGTATTGGTATTTGTGGTGGTGGTATTGGTGGTGGTGGTGGTGGTTTTGGTTTTGGTATTGGTGGTGGTTGTATTGGTGGTGATATTGGTGGTCATGTTGGTATTGGTGGTGGTGTTATTGGCAGTGGTTTTGGTGGTGGTGGTATTGGTGTTGGTATTGGTGGTGGTGATGGTATTGGTGTGGTATTGGTGGTGGTATTGGAAGTGGTGGTATTGGTATTGGTGGTGGTGATATTGGTGGTATTGGTGGTGGTGGTGTTGGTTGTGGTATTGGTGGTGGTGGTATTGGTGGTGGTGGTGGTACTGGTGGTGGTGGTGGTGGTGGTATTGTTATTGGTGGTAGTGGTATTGGTATTAGTGGTAGTGGTGCTATTGCTGGTGGTGGTGTTATTGGTGGTGGTGGTATTTGTATTGGTGGTATTGGTGATAGTATTTGTGGTGGTGGTATTGGTGCTGGTGGAATTCATGGTAATGGTGGTATTGGTGGTTGTGTTGGTGGTACTGGTGATGGTATTGGTGGTGGTATTGGTGGTGGTGGTGGTATTGGTGGTGGTATTGGTGATGATGGGACTGGTGGTATTGGTGATGGTATTGGTGGTATTGGTGGTGGTTTTGGTGGTGGTGGTATTGGTGGTGGTGGTGGTATTGGTGGTGGGTGTATTGGTATTGCTGGTGGGTGTATTGGTATTGCTGGTGGTGATGGTGGGGATATTAGTGGTGGTGGTGGTATTGGTGGTGGTGGTATTGGTATTGGTGGTGATGGTATTCGTTGTGGTGGTATTGGTGGTTGTGGTATTGGTGGTTGTATTGGTATTGGTGGTGGTATTGGTGGTGGTGTTATTGGTGGTGGTGGTTGTATTGGTGGAGGTGGTATTGGTGGTGGTATTGGTGGTATTGGTGGTGGTATTGGTGGTGGGTGTATCGGTATTGCTGGTGGTGTTGGTGGGGATATTAGTGGTGGTGGTGGTATTGGTGGTGGTGGTATTGGTGGTGGTGGTATTGGTATTGGTGGTAATGGTATTCGTTGTGGTGGTATTGGTGGTTGTGGTATTGATGGTTGTGGTATTGGTGGTGGTGGTATTGGTGGTGGTATTTGTAGTGGTATTGGTGGTGGTATTGGTGGTATTGGTGGTGGTGGTATTGGTGGTATTGGTGGTTGTGGTATTGGTGGTTGTGGTATTGGTGGTGGTATTTGTAGTGGTATTGTTGGTGGTGGTGGTATTGGTGGTGGTGATGGAATTGGTGGTGGTGAAATTGGTGGTGGCAGTGGTATTGGTGGTATTGGTATTGGTAGTGGTGGTATTGGTATAGGTGGTGGTGGAATTGGTGGTGATGGTATTGGTGGTGGTGGTATTGGTGGTGGTCTTGCTGGTGGTATTGGTGGTGATATTGGTAGTGTTGGTGGTGCTATTGGTGGTGGTAGGGGTGTATTGGTATTGGTGGTGGTATTGGTGGTGGTGGTATTGGTGTCATTTCTGATGGTATTGGTGGTGATTTTAGTGGTGGTATTGGTGGTGGTTGTGTTGGTGGTGGTGGTATTGGGGGTATTGGTGGTATTGGTGGTGGTGTTATTGGTGGTGGTGGTTGTATTGGTGGTGGTGGTATTGGTGGTATTGGTGGTGGTGGTATTGGTGGTGGTGGTTGTATTGGTGGTGGTGGTGGTATTGGTGGTGGTATTGGTGGTAGTGGTGTTGGTGGTATTGGTGGTTGTGGTATTGGTGGTGGTGGTATTGTTTGTGGTGGTATTGGTGGTGGTGGTATTGGTGGTGGTATTTGTAGTGGTATTTGTGGTGGTGGTATTCGTGGTGGTGGTATTCATGGTGGTGATGGAATTGGTGATGGCGATATTGGTGGAAGCAGTGGTATTGGTGGTATTGTTATTGGTGGTAGTATTAGTGGTGATGGAATTGGTGGTGATGGTATTGGTGGTGGTGGTATTGGTGCTGGTGGAACTCATGGTAGTGGTGGTATTGGTGGTGGTGTTGGTACTGGTGATGGTATTTGTATTGGTGGTGGTATTGGTGGTGGTATTGGTGGTGGTGGTGGTGTTATTGGTGGTGGTATTGGTGATGATGGGACTGGTGGTATTTGTGATTGTATTGGTGGTGATATTGGTAGTGTTGATGGTGGTATTGGTGGTGGTAGGGGTGTATTGGTATTGGTGGTGGTATTGGTGGTGGTATTGGTGTAATTTCTGATGGTATTGGTGGTGATTTTAGTGGTGGTATTGGTGGTGGTTGTGTTGGTGGTGGTGGTATTGGGGGTATTGGTATTGGTGGTGGTGTTATTGGTGGTGGTAGTGGTATTGGTGGTGGTGGTATTGGTGATATTGGTGGTGGTGGTATTTTTGGTGGTATTAGTGATGGTATTGGTGGTGGTGGTGGTATTGGTGGTGGTGAGATTGGTGGTATTGGTGGTGAATGTATTGGTGGTGGTGGTGGTAGTGGTTGTGGTATTGGTGGTGGTGGCTTTGGTGGTGTTGGTGGTGGTATTGGTGGCATTGGTGGGGGTGGAGGTATTGGTGGTGGTGGTGGTGGTGGTATTGGTGGTGATATTGGTTGTGATGGTGGTGGTATTTGTGGTGGTGGTATTGGTGGTGTTATTGGTGGTTGTGGTATTGGTGGTGGTGGTGAGTGGTGGTGGTATAGGTGGTATTGGTGGTGGTGGTGGTATTGGTGGTTGTATTGGTGTTGGTGGTGGTATTGGTGGTGGTATTGGTTGTGATGGTGGTGGTGGTATTGGTGGTATTGGTGGTGGCATAAATTGGTGGTGGTATTGGTGGTGGTGGTATTAGTGGTATTGGTGATGGTGGTATTGCTGGTGGTGGTGTTATTGCTGGTGGTGGTATTGGTGGTAGTATTTGAGGTTGTGGTGGTATTGGTGGTGATGGTGGTATTGGTGGTCTTGGTGGTATTGGAATTGGTGGTATTGGTATTGGTGGTGGTGGTATTGGTGGTGGTACTGGTGGTGGTATTGGGGTGGTGGCGGCATTCGTGGTATTGGTGGTGGTGGTATTGGTGGCATTGGTGAGAGTGGTGGTATTGGTGGTGGTGGTGGTATTGGTGGTGGTGGTATTGGTTGTGATGGTGGTGGTATTGGTGGTGGTGGTATTGGTGGTGGTATTGGTGGTGGTATTGGTGGTGGTGGTATTGGTGGTGGTTTTCTTGGTGATATTGGTGTTATTGGTGGTGATATTGGTGATGGAGGTGTTGGTTGTGCTATTGGTGGTATTGGTGATGGTATTTGTATTGGTGGTGGTATTGGTGGTGGTATTGGTGGTGGTGGTATTGAAGGTGGTGGTATTGGTGGTGGAATTGGTGGTGGTGGAATTGGTGGTGGTCGTATTGGTGGTGGTATTGGTGGTGATATTGGTGGTATTAGTTTGTGGTATTGGTAGTGGTGGTGGTGGTATTGGTGGTGATGGTGGTGGTATTGGTGATGGTATTGGTGATGGTGGTATTGATGGTATTTGTGATGGTATTGGTGGAGGTGGTGGTATTGGTGGTGGTGGTGGTGGTATTGGTGGTGGTATTGGTGGTGGTGGTGGTGGTATTGGTGGTGGTATTGGTGGTGGTGATGGTGTTGGTGAGATTGGTGTATTTGGTGGTGGTGGTATTGGTGGTGGTGGCATTGGTGGTATTGGTGGTGGTATTGGTATTTGTGGGGGTGGTGGTATTGGTGGTGGTGAGGTATTGGTGGTGGCATTGGTTGTGATGGTGGTAGTATTGGTGGTTGTGGTATTGGTGGTGGTATTAGTGGTGGTGGTGGTGGTATTGGTGGTGGTGGTGGTATTGGAATTGGTGGTATTGGTATTGGTGGTGGTGGTATTGGTGGTGGTACTGGTGGTGGTATTGGGGTGGTGGTGGCATTCGTGGTATTGGTGGTGGTGGTATTGGTGGCATTGGTGAGAGTGGTGGTATTGGTGGTGGTGGTGGTATTGGTGGTGGTGGTATTGGTTGTGATGGTGGTGGTATTGGTGGTGGTGGTATTGGTGGTGGTATTGGTGGTGGTATTGGTGGTGGTGGTATTGGTGGTGGTTTTCTTGGTGATATTGGTGTTATTGGTGGTGATATTGGTGATGGAGGTGTTGGTTGTGCTATCGGTGGTATTGGTGATGGTATTTGTATTGGTGGTGGTATTGGTGGTGGTATTGGTGGTGGTGGTATTGAAGGTGGTGGTATTGGTGGTGGAATTGGTGGTGGTGGAATTGGTGGTGGTCGTATTGGTGGTGGTGTTGGTGGTGATATTGGTGGTATTAGTTTGTGGTATTGGTAGTGGTGGTGGTGGTATTGGTGGTGATGGTGGTGGTATTGGTGATGGTATTGGTGATGGTGGTATTGATGGTATTTGTGATGGTATTGGTGGAGGTGGTGGTATTGGTGGTGGTGGTGGTGGTATTGGTGGTGGTATTGGTGGTGGTGGTGGTGGTGGTATTGGTGGTGGTATTGGTGGTGGTGATGGTGTTGGTGAGATTGGTGTATTTGGTGGTGGTGGTATTGGTGGTGGTGGCATTGGTGGTATTGGTGGTGGTATTGGTATTTGTGGGGGTGGTGGTATTGGTGGTGGTGAGGTATTGGTGGTGGCATTGGTTGTGATGGTGGTAGTATTGGTGGTTGTGGTATTGGTGGTGGTATTAGTGGTGGTGGTGGTGGTATTGGTGGTGGTGGTGGTATTGGTGGTGGTGGTGGTTATTGTGGTAGTATTGGTGGTTTTGGTGGAATTGGTGGTGGTGGTGGCATTGGTGGTATTGGTATTGGTGGTGGTGGTATCGGTGGCATTGGTGGGGTGGCGGTATTTGTGGTGGTGGTATTGGTTGTGATGGTGGTGGTATTGGTGATGGTGGTATTGGTGGTGGTATTGGTGGTGGTGGTATTGGTGGTGGTGGTGGTATTGATGGTGGTGGGTGGGGGTGGTATTGGTGGTGGTGGTATTGGTGGTGGTGGTGCCATTCATTGGTGGTGGTATTAGTGGTGGTAGTATTGATGATGGTTGAATTGCTGGTATTGGTGGTGGTATTGGTGGTGGTGGCATTGGTGGAATTGGTGGTGGTGGTGTTGGTGATGGTGGCATTGGTGGCATTGGTGGCATTGGTGGGGGTGGTGGTATTGGTGGTGGCATTGGTTGTGATGGTGGTAGTATTGGTGGTTGTGGTATTGGTGGTGGTATTGGTGGTGGTGGTGGTACTGGTGGTGGTGGTATTGGTGGTGGTGTTTATGGTGGTAGTATTGGTGGTTCTGGTGGTATTGGGGGTGGTGGTGGTATTGGTAATATTGGTATTGGTGGTGGTGTCATTGGTGGTATTGGTGGTGGTGGTACTGGTGGTGGTATTGGTGGTGGTGGTGGTGGCATTGGTGGTATTGGTGGTGGCGGTATTTGTGGTGGTGGTATTGGTGGTGGTATTGGTTGTGATGGTTGTGGTATTGGTGATGGTGGTATTGTTGGTGGTGGTATTGGTGGTGGTGGTGCCATTCATTGGTGGTGGTATTGGTGGTGGTGGTATTGGTGATGGTTGTATTGCTGGTATTGGTGGTGGTGGTGGTGTTGGTGGTGGAGGAATTGGTGGTAGTATTTGTGGTTTTGGTGGTATTGGTGGTGGTGGTATTGGAGGTGGTGGTGGTATTGGTGGTGGTTGTATTGGTGGTCGTTTTGGTGGCAGTGGTATTGGTATTTGTAGTGGTGGTATTGGTGGTGGTCTTTTTGGTTTTGGTATTGGTGGTGATATTGGTGGTGGTGGTATTGGTGGTGAAATTGGTGGTCGTGTTGGTATTGGTGGTGGTGGTATTGGCAGTGGTTTTGGTGGTGGTGGTATTGGTGTTGGTATTAGTTGTGGTATTGGTGGTGGTGGTGGTATTGGTGTGGTATTGGTGGTGCCATTCATTGGTGGTGGTATTGGTGGTGGTGGTATTGGTGATAGTTGTATTGCTGGTATTGGTGGTGGTGGTGCTGTTGGTGGTGGAGGAATTGGTAGTTGTATTTGTGGTGTTGGTGGTATTGGTGGTGGTGGTATTGGAGGTGGTGGTGGTATTGGTGGTGGTGGTATTGGCAGTGGTATTGGTGGTGGTTGTATTGGTGGTCGTTTTGGTGGCAGTGGTATTGGTATTTGTGGTGGTGGTATTGGTGGTGGTCTTTTTGGTTTTGGTATTGGGGGTGATATTGGTGTTGGAGGTATTGGTGGTGAAATTGGTGGTCGTGTTGGTATTGGTGGTGGTGGTATTGGCAGTGGTTTTGGTGGTGGGGGTATTGGTGTTGGTTTTAGTTGTGGTATTGGTGGTGGTGGTGGTATTGGTGGTGGTATTGGTGGTGGTATGGGTGTGGTGGTAATGGTATTGGTGGTGGTGGTGGTATTGGTGGTGGTATTGGTAGTGATGGTGGTATTGGTGGTGGTGGTATTGGTGGTAGTGGTAGTGGTATTGGTATTGGTGGTAGTGGTATTGGTGATATTGATGGTGGTGGTGTTATTGGTGGTGGTGGTATTTGTATTGGTGGTATTGGTGATAGTATTTGTGGTGGGGGTACTGGTGCTGGTAGAATTCATGCTAGTGGTGGTATTCGTGGTGGTGTTGGTGGTACTGGTGATGGTATTGGTGGTGTTATTGGTGGTGGTGGTATTGGTGGTGGTGGTATCGGTGATGATGGGACTGGTGGTATTTGTGATAGTATTGGTGGAATTGGTGGTGGTATTGGTGGTGGTATTGGTGGTGATATTGGTGATGGAGGTGTTGATGGTGGTTGTATAGATGGTATTGGTGGTGGTACTCGTATTGGTGGTGGTGGTATTGGTGGTGGTGGTATTGGTGGTGGTGGTATTGAAGGTGGTGGTATTGGTAGTGGGGGTATTGGTGGTGGTAGTGGTGGTATTTTTACTGGTGATGGTATTGGTGGTGGTGGTGGTATTGGTGGTATTTGTGATGGTATTGGTGGTGGTGATATTGGTGGTGGTTTTACTGGTGGTATTAGTGGTTGTGGTATTGGTGGTGGTGGTGGTTTTGGTGGTGGTGAGATTGGTGGTATTAGTGGTGTTGGTACTGGTGGTAGTATTGGTGGTGGTGGTATTGGTACTGGTGGTGGTATTGGTGGTGGTGGCATTGGTGGTATTGGTGGTTGTGGTATTGGTGTTGGTGGTATTGACGGCATTGGTGAGGGTGGTGGTATTGGTGGTGGTGGTATTGGTGGTGGTATTGGTTGTGATGGTGGTGGTATTGGTGGTGGTGGTATTATTGGGTGGTGGTATTGTTGGTGGTGGTGGTATTGGTGGTGGTGGTATTGGTGGTAGTATTGGTGGTGGTGGTGGTATTGGTGGTGGTGGTATTGGTGGTGGTATTGGTGGTGGTGGTGGTATTGGTGGTGGTGGTGGTATTGGTGGTGGTGGTGGTATTGGTAGTGGTGGTGGTGGCACTGGTGGTGGTGGTATTGGTGATGGTGGCATTGGTGGTGGTGGTATTGGTGGCATTGGTGGTGGTGGTGGTATTGGTGGTGGTGGTGGTATTGGTGGTGGTGGTATCGGTGATGATGGGACTGGTGGTATTGGTGGTGATAGTATTGGTGGAATTGGTGGTGGTGGTATTGGTGGTGGTATTGGTGGTGGTATTGGTGGTGATATTGGTGATGGAGGTGTTGATGGTGGTTGTATAGATGGTATTGGTGGTGGTACTGGTATTGGTGGTGGTGGTATTGGTGGTGGTGGTATTGGTGGTGGTGGTATTGAAGGTGGTGGTATTGGTAGTGGGGGTATTGGTGGTGGTAGTGGTGGTATTTTTACTGGTGATGGTATTGGTGGTGGTGGTGGTATTGGTGGTATTTGTGATGGTATTGGTGGTGGTGGTATTGGTGGTGGTTTTACTGGTGGTATTGGTGGTGGTGGTGGTGGTGTTGGTGGTGGTGAGATTGGTGGTATTAGTGGTGTTGGTACTGGTGGTAGTATTGGTGGTGGTGGTATTGGTACTGGTGGTGGTATTGGTGGTGGTGGCATTGGTGGTGGTATTGGTGGTTGTGGTATTGGTGGTGGTGGTGGTATTGACGGCATTGGTGAGTGGTGGTGGTATTGGTGGTGGTGGTATTGGTGGTGGTATTGGTTGGTGATGGTGGTGGTATTGGTGGTGGTGGTATTATTGGTGGTGGTATTGTTGGTGGTGGTGGTATTGGTGGTGGTGGTATTGGTGGTAGTATTGGTGGTTATGGTGGTATTGGTGGTGGTGGTGGTATTGGTGGTGGTGGAATTGGTGGTGTTGGTATTGGTGGTGGTGGTGGTATTGGTATTGGTGGTGGCACTGGTGGTGGTATTGGTGATGGCATTGGTGGTGGTGGTATTGGTGGCATTGGTGGTGGTGGTGGTATTGGTGGTGGTGGTGGTATTGGTGGCATTGGTGGCAGTGGTGGTTTTGGTGGTGGTGGTGGTATTGGTGGTGGTGGTGGCATTCATTGGTGGTGGTGGTATTGGTGGTGGTTGTATTGCTGGTGGTGTTGGTGGTGGAGGTATTGGTGGTGGAGGTATTGGTGGCAGTATTTCTTGTTTTGGTGGTATTGGTGGTGGTATTGGAGTTGGTGGTGGTATTGGTATTGGTGGTGTTCGTATTATTGGTGGTGGTGGTGACATTGGTTGTGTTGGTGGTGGTATTGTTGGCATTGGTCGGTGTGTTGGTATTGGTGGTGGTGGTATTGGTGGTGGTATTGGTGTTGGTGGTGGTATTGGTAAATCTGTATTTGTGAAGCGCGAACTACTCACCCTTACAGGTCTCAAGGTGCTGGGGGCCGTCGTGGAAATTAAGTGAGCTATTGCCGAGAGTCACATGGTGCTGAGCTGAGCTGCCGCTGGAGCCGGGGATCAAACCATGAGCCCTGTGCTCCAAAGTCAGCTGCCCTGGCCGCTGCACCACACCTCTCTGGTTGTGGTGGTGGTATTGGTGGTGGTGGTATTGGTGGTATTGGTGGTATTGGTGGTGGTGTTATTGGTGGTAGTAGTATTGGTGATATTGGTATTGGTGGTATTGGTCTTGATGGTATTGGTGGTGGTAGTATTGGTATTGGTGGTGGTGGTATTGGTATTGGTGGTTGTATTGGTCATGGTGGTGGTATTCGTGGTGGTATTGGTGGTGGTGGTTGTATTGGTGGTGGTGGTGGTGGTATTGGTGATATTGTTGGTAGTGGTGTTGGTGGTATTGGTGTTGGTGGTATTGGTGGTGGTGGTATTGGTGGTTGTGGTATTGGTCGTGGTGGTATTGGTGATGGTTGTGGTGGTGGTATTGGTGGTGGTGGTATTGGTGGTGGTGGTATTTGTAGTGGCATTACTATTGGTATTGGTGGTGGTGGTATTGGTGGTGGTGGTATTTGTATTGGTGGTGGTTATATTGGTGGTGGTGGTATTGGTGGAGGTGGTAGTGGTTTTGGCAGTGGTATTGGTGGTGGTGGTGGTATTGGTGGTGGTATTGGTGGTGGTTTTGGCAGTGGTATTGGTGGTGGTATTGGTGGTGGTGGTTGTATTGGTGGTGATGGGTAGTGGTGGGTGGTGGTGGTATTGGTGGTGATGGTGGCATTGATGGTAGTATTTGTGGTTTTGGTGGTATTGGTGGTGGTGGTATTGGTATTGGTGGTGCCGGTGATATTACTGGTGGTGGTATTAGTGGTGGGGGTGGTGGCATTGGTGGTGTTGGTGGTATTGGTGGTGGTGGTATTGGTGGTAGTGGTATTGGTGGTAGTGGTATTGGTATTAGTGGTAGTGGTGATATTGCTGGTGGTGGTGTTATTGGTGGTGGTGTTATTGGTGGTGGTGGTATTT
This sequence comes from Calotriton arnoldi, assembly GCA_963921515.1. Taxonomy (NCBI): domain Eukaryota; kingdom Metazoa; phylum Chordata; class Amphibia; order Caudata; family Salamandridae; genus Calotriton; species Calotriton arnoldi. Next base: position 16,759 of record CAWUFW010022332.1, on the reverse strand, counting down.
GTATTGGTGGTATTGGTGATAGTGTTGGTGGTGGTGGTATTGGTGGTGGTGGTGAATTGGTGGTAGTGGTGGTATTGGTGGTGGTGTTGGTGGTACTGGTGGTGGTATTGGTGGTGGTGGTGGTGATTGGTGGTGGTGGTATTGGTGGTGGTGGTGGTGGTGGTGGTGGTGGTGGTAGTGGTGGTGGTGGTGGTGGTATTGGTGGTGGTGGTGGTGGTGGTGGTATTGGTGGTGGTGGTAGTGGTGGTGGTGGTATGGTGGTGGTGGTGAGTGGTATTGGTGGGTGGTGGTGGTATTGGTGGTGGTGGTGGTGGTTGGTGGTGGTGGTATTGGTGGTGGTGGTATTGGTGGTGATTGGTATTGGTGGTGGTGGTATTGGTGGTGGTGGTATTGGTGGTGGGTGGTATTGGTGGTGGTGGTGGTGGTGGTGGTATTGGTGGTGGTATTGGTGGTGGTGGTGGTGGTGGTGGTGGTGGTGGTGGTGGTAGTGGTATTGGTGGTGGTGGTGTTGAGTGGTGGTAGTGGTGGGTGGTGGTATTGGTGGTGTGTATTGGTGGTGGTGGTATTGGTGGTGGTGGTATTGGTGGTGGTGGTGGTATTGGTGGTGGTGGTGGTGTGTGGTGGTGGTGGTGGTATTGGTGGTGGTATTGGTGGTGGTGGTGGTGGTGGTGGTGGTGGTGGTGGTATTGGTGGTGGGTGGTATTGGTGGTGGTGGTATTGGTAGTGGTGGTGGTATTGGTGGTGGTGGTAGTGGTATTGGTGGTGGTGGTGGTATTGGTGGTGGTGAGTGGTGGTGGTATTGGTGGTGGTGGTATTGGTGGTGGTGGTATTGGTGGTGGTGGTATTGGTGGTGGTATTGGTGGTGGTGGTGGTGATTGGTGGTGGTGGTATTGGTGGTGGTGGTGGTGGTATTGGTGGTGGTGGTATTGGTGGTGGTGGTGTTGGTGGTGGTGGTGGTGGTGGTGGTGGTGGTGGTGGTGGTGGTGGTATTGGTGGTGGTGATGGTAGTGGTGGTGGTATTGGTGGTGGTGGTATTGGTGGTGGTGGTAGTTGGTGGTGGTATTGGTGGTGGTATTGGTGGTGGTGGTAGTGGTGGTGGTGGTATTGGTGGTGGTGGTATTGGTGGTAGTGGTAGTGGTGGTGGTAGTGGTGGTGGTGGTGGTATTGGTGGTGGTGGTATTGGTGGTGGTGGTGGTATTGGTGGTATTGGTGGTATTGGTGGTGGTGGTGTAGTGGTGATGGTGGTGGTGGTGGTATTGGTGGTGGTGGTGGTATTGGTGGTATTGGTGGTGGTGGTGGTGGTGTTGGTGGTAGGTGGTATTGGTGGTGGTGGTATTGGTGGTGGTGGTAGTAGTGGTGGTGGTGGTGGTATTGGTGGTGGTGGTATTGGTGGTGGTATTGGTGGTGGTGGTATTGGTGGTGGTGGTATTGGTGGTGGTGGTATTGGTGGTGGTGGTGGTGGATTGGTGGTGAGTATTGGTGGTGGTGGTGGTATTGGTGGTGGTGGTGGTGGTGGTGAGTGGTGGTGGTGGTATTGGTGGTGGTGGTAGTGGTGGTGGTGGTGGTGGTGGTGGTATTGGTGGTGGTGGTGGTGGTGGTGGTATTGGTGGTGGTGGTATTGGTGGTGGTGGTATTGGTGGTGGTGGTGGTGGTGGTAGTGGTGGTGGTGGTATTGGTGGTGGTGGTGGTATTGGTGGTGGTGGTATTGGTGGTGGTATTGGTGGTGGTGGTATGTGGTGGTGGTGGTGGTATTGGTGGT